>JBAMDN010000789.1:0-43778 GCA_037074945.1 Tetracladium marchalianum | reverse complement strand
TACGCTCAGTTTGACCTCCGTCGAAGACCCAGTAGCGCTTGCATCGACCATGGCTCAAGTGTATGGAGAAAACAATATGTTCAGCAGCAGGATCAAGGAGGCGAACAAGGTTGCATGCCAGACTCTGCTAAAGATGGACCAGGCAAAATCCTTTGTTGAGGCTTCTCAGTGGACCACAGCGCTCGATGTAAGTTCCCTCTCATCCATTCTCAAAGGAAGAAAGTGCTGATAACAAATTGCAGATAATCAGCGGACTAAAGATTCTCCATTGGAAGCCAATGGCAACGCCAGCGTTATCCGAAGCCACGCGACCAAGTTCTCTGCTCTTCCACAAGCCGTAGCCAACTGCGTTCCGAGCCTACTAATGTGGACCGTGGCATCGTGTAATAATGAACGCAACGCATTGATGAAGAAGGAGTACGGCGGGAATGAGGGCACGCGAAAGATGTTGATTGATGAGCTGAAGCAGAAGAATCTCGACTTGACGACGTACACTAGTCAGTTGAGATATCGATTGCCCAGCACACCTTCACGAGGCGTTGGCCAGAGCTCAAGCGGAGTAGTGAGGGGCAGGCAGATGGACAGATGAGCAGATACGATGTTTAGTGAAATGGATGTACTAAATCAAAAGCGATAATATGCCGCGACAAGAGGGCGGGAGCGGAGGTTTGGTAGAACCGACAATTAGAGATTTCAACACATATATTAATGTGTGTGCCATCGCCAGTGTATTACCAATGGCCGTTATGCCCAGCAGGTGACTAAGCAATACCTAAAAGTAGAAAGGAGTTGTTTCTCCTCTTTTGCTCCTCCAATCTGCTCGTATTGCTTCGCTTTACACATGGAGATTGAATGCCGTTCTCTATAATCTCGTGGATTTGGATTTGGATTTGGATTTGTTCGGGACGATACTCCGTATCCGAGGTTCAGTCATGGACAAAGCCCCTGAATAAGTCATTTAAATCCCTCGTCAGGTCAATGATAATCCTACCAAGACCCCGAGTAATAAAACTCGCTCGGAGACGGTCGAGGGCGAGGACCTACTACCATTAATTACTGCCCAAAAGAGAGCGGAGTCCGAGGTTGCGAGCGGTCGATGCGCGTCATCTCGGGAATTACCCAGAGCCACCAACGAGTCAGAACACACAAGTGGCACGGTGTGAACGACACTCAACGACACTTCGCCAGCACCAGATGCCCCCAAGCTGACTCGTGGGGGAAGAAGATTGGAGCATTCGGGGAGCAACTCTGGGGCACTATTGGAGCAGCATCTGTCCGCCGGCCTAACTTCTCACGAGGTCCAACTTTTGCACAAAGTCAAACAACACCAACACCAGCACCACACGCATTCCTTTTACCCTATTATTTGCACGAGATCTGCTGCATCACCTTCTTTCTACCCTCCAAGTACTGCACGCTACAGTACCTCACCATCTGCAGCAAGAAACTGTGCATATTATCGATCATTGTCTGTCACCAACAAGAAAGACCTGCAACACTACACTACCACGACTAGCCCACCACCGCGGCGAGCAATCAGCATTGGGTCCTTGCAGTTGCATCTGCAACACCACATCCACACCAACACATCACAACACAACACAACACCCCCCCCCCACAGCCAAGCTGGGCGAAACAAAAGATGCCGGCGAGCGACGACGGCCCCCAGGCCTCACCACATCACTTGAAGCGCGATTTCTCGGAGGAAGCAAGCTCCAACAACTCCCCCAGCGATCCAGCTTCCGACCAGAATAAAAAGCGTCGTACCGCCGCAGGAAGCAGCTCCAGGGGCGTCGCGAACCTGACACCCGAACAGCTGGCAAAGAAGAGGGCCAATGACCGGGAAGCTCAGAGAGCTATTCGGGAGCGCACGAAGAATCAAATTGAGAATTTGGAGAGGAAGATTCGCGATTTAACTTCACAGCAGCCATACCAGGAACTTCAGCATGTTCTGCGCCAGAAAGAAATTGTGGAAGCAGAGAATGCGGAGATCAAGAAGAGACTGGCTTCCGTTCTCTCTTTGATCCAGCCAGTTGTGGGAACAACAAGTCAGTACCCAATTTGAATGCGCACTTGTGCATATGTCAAGAAACTTTTCGCTAACATAAATCTTCGGATAGATCTTGAAAATGCCTACTCTGCTCCATCACAACCATATGTTCCTGGCCGGCCCAACTCTGCGACCCAAAGCATTAGAACTCCCAGCAGTCTTCCCTCTCCTGGACTTCAAGGACCAACGCCCAATTGGCAAAGCCCAGCTGCCTCAATAGCTCCCGATCCAAGAAGCCTCGTTATGCAGGCACAGCAACAATTACAACAGCAGAGACATGATATGACACACAACTTGGATATGGGTCCGGAGAGGCTAGGCCTTGATTTTCTGCTAGATGGGACACAGCGAGTCAACAAAATCCCATGTCCAAATGGCACCGAAACGGATAATTTCACCCAAATTCCACGGCGGCGAGAAACAGGGAGCCCTGGTCATCACCGAAATAATTCGGAGGGCAGTTATGGCGGATATGGCTCCCCTGGCGTGGAGATGAGCGGACATGCTGCACCTATTCGGAATGGCCCTCCAACGTGCCCGCTAGACAGCCTCCTTCTGGACTTCCTCCATGAGCGGCAGCAACAAGCGGCTGAAGGTGTTGAAACACCTAAACTCGTCGGACCAGCGTATCCAAGTGTCTCGTCTCTTCTCAATCCCGCGCGGAGTATTGGATCTCACCCTCTCTCCAAAGTATTTACCGACATACTTGCCACCTTCCCGGATCTCTCCACACTACCCGAGAAGGTAGCCGTCCTTTACATTATGTTCCTTATTATGCGCTGGCAAATTGCACCTACGCAAGAGAACTACGATCGTCTACCGGACTGGGTCACGCCCCGAGCCTCACAATTATTTACACCTCACCCGGCCTGGATCGACCATCTCCCCTGGCCCAAGATGCGCGATCGCTTGGTCCGCGACTACAATCCACGCGACTACCTATTCGATAACTTCTTTATCCCTTTCACGACGACAATGAGCGTTAATTGGCCATATGAGCCGACCGACGCACTGCTGAGCAGTCCCGACAGCGATGAGCTATTGATCAACCCAGTGTTTGAGAGACATCTCCGACGACTGGAAAACTGGAGTCTGGGCCCCGCATTCGCGAAGAGCTTCCCCGGATTGCAAGATACGTTTCGGCTCAAGACTGATGGGGATAGGCGGAACTAGAAGCCTACTAACTAGCTTCTAAAAGCCAAACCAAAACAAAACATCGGTAGAATGGCATTCAATGGTATTTTCAATCTTTTTTCATTTCTGTCTGTAAGAGTAACAAAAAATGGTGTCGGGCGTTCTAGAAGGAAGGGAGTGGATCTATTGGTGGCGTCCATTTTGGCCGATATTTTTGGGAGGGGAGAAACATTGTTGCATGATTTCTTGTGGGGTTGACAAATCATTGTCGATTCGATGGTTCACCGTGAGATGTGATAGAATATGTGTGATATTGAGCTTCGTGAGAGAGTGAGAAGACATCACGAGGAGAAAAATTAGAAGTCTAGATTTGAGGAGAAGAAGAAGATGAAAAAAATAGAAAGAGAAATGCACTACCATTTTAATCTTGTCTACTGTATCCCTTTTTCCAAGCTTGATTTTGTTCTATATTTTTTGAGGAGCGAGTACAACTAAAAGGTGCGCTTTATGGCCCGGGTGCTTCAATTTGAGACTTATACAACGTGTATAGTATATTTGAGTTCAACAGGGGATCAGGAGGGGATACCGGATCCGAAATCGCACAACGTCCTTCGTCTGTTTTGCTCTGCTATGATCTAGGCTGCGGAGTTTGTGTGACGATTTGGGTACTAGTGGATACAAACCATAGGACAGGATAAGAGACTACCTCTTGTGATACGGTCCTTTGAATCTTGTGTTACCCACTTTACGTCCATCTTGTAATTGTGTTACGGGGAGGACTTTTCTGTCCGGGGCTGGAATGGTTAAGAAGGTGTTAAGCCCTTCACGTCTTGGTGGACTAGATAGTCTGGTTATACTGCTTCTTCACTTCAAGTCGATTCTGGAACCGAAGGGCTGTAGCGATATAAATTAGGAAGAAGTTGCCAACAACAACAAAATCGACGACGACAACAGGAAAAACACAACAAACAAAATGCATATCCCAAACCTCCAACTCCTTACCCTTACATCGCTATCCATCTTCTCCAGTGTCGTCTCCGCCAACTACGCTTGCACAAGTGGTGTGAAAGCATGTGGAAATCTACAGAACACCGTTAATTGCTATAATGGGCGGTGTATTGCTTGTGCTGATGGTCAGTACTTCGCTCATCCTCGATCTTCAGATTTCTCTTTTGTTCTGGCAATCAATCGTCCTTCAAGTGAATCAGCTTTCGTGAGGTGTGATTTGAAATTTCTATTAGGTTGACTGACACTTTTGGATTGACTCGCAGGGAGGTGTACGACTTCGGATAGTAGGTGATCCCCATTTCCTGATATGCCGAGCAAGTCCCATCTGGTTGGTAAAGACAGGAGGGAAGCATACTTAGATTAACGATTTACCGCCGTTAGTATGTCCACAAGGCAACTGCGAATGTGAAGACAACACACCATGTATAGTTCCGTAAGTCCCTCGAACCGCTCCTCTCTACCTTTTCCTCAATCTAACCTAACACCATCCGCACCATTCCACATTGCCTCCAAAAACTAACACTCTAAAAAACAGAGCTCCCATTAAACCAGTACAAAACGCACCAAGTGCGGCAAATACTCTAATCCCAATCCCAATTCCCCTCCCAGGTCCAGGTTCGGGGCCAGTTGGTGTTGGAATACCTAATGGACCTGCTTGTGAAAAGGTCGCGCATTTCCCGCCGCACATACGGTTGTTGCATAATTGCTGAAGAGTGAGAGGGGAGAAGGGGACGAGCCCACGAAGGTGGTGTGTTAAGGGATGGAATAGTGTATCCCAGATGAGAGTGAGGCATGCATCGGGGGAGGATCAAGGAAGCGCAGGAAAAGGTAATTTACTAGATGTTGTGCATTGAACAGTGAAGAGGTAGTAGATCCACCTCTTTATACCTTGCTTTATCGGTTATCTGATTGAATCTTATTTCCGTGTCCTTTGAAGAACTCATTTATACCTAGGTACCTTACCTTATGAAAGTGAAGCAAAAACGACGGTGGAATGAAGTAAAACGACAATTAGTTTGACTCCGCATTTGCCGCATGTTAGCGTATTACTAGTGCATCCACAAATTGTGGGGAAAATTCGAGAAACCTACTGGCAATATGTAACAAAACTTTCTTCAAGGCCTCGGGATGAAGTGATTGTAAAGTAAGTATAAAGGTAATAGTGAAGGTGACGGTAAAGTCAGGGAGACGACAGTCACCACTGCTAGCGCAATTTCCAGGGCTCCCGTGATTAATCGGAAAAATATCATAGATATAGTGGCGACGTGCAACAAAACTTATTTTCAAGGGTTGCAAGTGAAATGACGGCGAAGTGGGTGCAATGGTAAATGTAATGGAGACAGCGAAGTGAGGTGAAACGACAGTTGACTAGGTATCTCTGGAAATGTTTGATCGAGGGTTCGAAGCAATATGAGAAGAGCAATGTAAACAAAACAAAAGAATGAAAAAGATTATCATGAGCGGCGAGTCACTTTTGTCTAATTTGCTATATCAGGCAATTCATGCCTAAGTAGGTAGATATCATGAAAATATCCATCAAAATCATCAGGACATTCCAGCCCAACTAAGCCCAACCAGCAATAGCGTCATCGACATTCTTCCTGTACTCCTGTTGAGTCTTGCATTGCTCCAAGAAAACCTTGTACTTGACATCTAGCAATTTCTTCTCCTTTTCATCCTTACCGGGTCTCGTCAATTTTCCAGGCTTCGACATTCGATCCATGATACTCCACAGATCCTCCGTCTTGCCCTCCTTATCTGCACTCGCAGCCTTAGCACCCAACATAGCCGCACCATGGACGACAGCAGCATGCACGTATCTTGGAATCAAGACTGGCATTCCGCAGGTCGTTGCCATGAGCTCCATGAGGATCTTGTTCTGGCATTGGGAGCCAGACATGAAGATACTGGTAATGGAGTGGCCAGACTCATTCATGGTTTCGATGATTTGACGGGTTTGCATGGCGATGAACTCCATGGTAGCGTAGTAGTATGTTGCGAGTCCATCAATACTGCGGTCACTCGTGAGACCAACAACCGAACCCGTCATGTTTGGGTCGGCGATTGGAGAACGATTTCCCCAGAGATCTCCGTAAAAGAAGAAGTGACGTCCTAGGTATGACACTGTAGGTGCCTTAGATTTCTCCTGCATTTCTTCGAGGTGAGAATTCAGATAGTCGTAGATGCTGGTGTTGAATGATTCGGCCATGGACACCGTCTCGTTGTAGGCAGGATGGGTTTCCAGAACGTGTCTCAGAAGCTCTCCAGTTGCCGATTGACCACCTTCTGCCATCCAGTACTCTGGAAGAAGGACATCTCGGTATGGACCCCAGACACCATCAACGAAAACTGGTTCCTTAGACATGGCAAGGTGGCATGTGGATGTACCGGCAACAGCGGCTAAGCGAGAGAATGCTTGAGACATGTCGTTCTTGGGGTGTGAAGCATCAAGCTGATCAGCACCGAGGTTTACCTTCGCTCCAACAGTTCCAACCCATCCAGCATAAGCATCGATAACACCACTGCCTACTGCGATACCAGCGGGAAGACCAAGCTCGCTGCCAGCTTTCTCGCTTAGAGTGCCGACCAATTCACCGGCGCTCAAATATTTTCCATTCTGTAACCGGTCAGTCATATTCAAATCAGAAAACGCATGCAAAGAAAAGGCTCACCACCCCATTGACTCCTCCCATTCTGATGAAGTTGTCTTTGGTAAGATCTCCTAGTCCAATTTCCTCATAGAAGTCTTCTTGCCATCCTTTTACACTTCCATCAACACCAACTGGGACAAAGCCTTGCTTGCAGACTGTACTGCAAAAGCTTCTGGTCTCGTTTCCAGTTGCAAGATGAGTCAAAGCATCTGCCAAATCGTAGAACTTGCAGCGATCAAAGACCTCAGGTGGCATGTTATTTTTCAACCAAAGTACCTTTGGAATCTCCATCTCAATGCTCATCTTCCCTCCAACATATCGAAGGAGGTTGTGGTTGGTCGCATTGATCTTCGCAGCTTCCTCCACTGGTCTGTGGTCCAGCCACAAAATAACGTTACGGTCATTGCCGTCATTCTTGAAGTCAGGCCCAGTGACGGGAACTGGCTCATCAGTATCGTGTGTAAAGACTGCAAGCGAGCAGGTTGCGTCAAAACCAATCCCTCGAATCGTGGTGGGATCAATGTTGTGTTGATCGAGAGCTCGATGGACACATTGGCAGATGCATCGCCAGATATCTGTGGTGGATTGTTCATAGTATCCAGTTTGTGGTTGCCATAGTCCGATGTTTTCTGTTGCCACTACAGAGAGTTGGATTTAACATGGGGACTTCACAATGAGATGGGTTTGGAGAGGAAGTATAGCTTACAAGCCTTGATGTCACCCGAGCTATCAATGATACACGCCCGAGCACTTCCGGTGCCTACGTCGATCCCAATATAGTGATCCATATGAGGGTGGAGATCATGATGAGGGCTGTCGTGTTTATCCATTAGATGTTTTGGTCTTGAAGATGGGGGAAGAGCCTACTCGATTGAAGCTTGCCTCGAGGGCTTCCTGAAGTTTTGTCTGAAGGGGAGAGATTGGGCCATGATGGTCTTGGATCTTGGTGCGATGGATAGATATGGTAGGTGATCTTCCTGCGAAGATTAGCCTGGCACAGCGTCGCAATTGGCGAGGAGCATGTTGCTCATAACTGAATGAAGCTCCCGGAAGCGTGTTGTGGTCTGCGGGGGACGCGGTCGCGGTCGCGGGGTAGTTGGGACGGAGGGGTAGTACACACCTGATGTTTCCTACAAGGGGTTCTGATGATCAAGGAAATGAAGATTTCTTGATTGAATATTTCTTGATTGATGGGCAGATCTGGATATCTAGAAAAATAGAAGAAAGGATTTTTGTCAGAGAAGTTGAACAATCTTCGCTGGCAACTCAGTTTCTCTCGTCTCTGAAGATCTTCCCCCCAACAGCGTCATCCGACCCACACTGGACTGCCCTTAAGAAAGTTTCCAGACTCTCTCCGAGCTCGGTGGATCCCCAATCCCCATGCTACGCGCTCGTGAACACGGGTTCTCCATCAATCTCCATCGTTCGAGATAGCGGTAAGAAAGGTGGTTAGTCAGTTCATACATTCCAAGTATCACCATTACGGCTGTTAATCCGAAGTGTGATGAGCATTATTTTGATGCGCACTAATTGGATACATCAGCTGGGCAGCTGCTATTCTACATTTTCGCATGCCTTCCTTTCCTCCACGTTCGATCCTCCTTCCTTACTTCCAGAGTTTGCTTATCGACATTTCCTTGTCATCGTGCTTGTTGAGGACCTTTGCGGTTGCCAAATCGAAATCTTCTTGGGTGACGTGCACTCGCCTCTCTCTCAATGCGTACATTCCAGCTTCTGTGCAAACACCCTTGAGCTCAGCTCCCGAACACCCGTTCATCTTCTCGGCAATCTTGGTCAAATTGATGCCTCGTGTCAAGTTCATGCTTCTGCTGTGGATGCGGAGAATATCGGCTCGGGCCTCGACAGTTGGAGGTGGGAACTCAATCTTTCTGTCGATACGTCCGGGACGAAGAAGCGCTGGATCCAAGATATCTAGACGATTCGTAGCCATAATGATCTTAATGTTCTTGGTTGGCTCGAAACCATCCAATTGATTGAGCAACTCCAACATAGTTCTCTGCACCTCGGAATCTCCTCCAGATGATCCTTCAACACGGGACGAACCAATCGAATCAATTTCATCCATGAAGATAATAGATGGGGCGTGCTCTCTAGCCATGACGAAAAGCTCGCGAACCATTCTTGAACCTTCACCAATGTACTTCTGCACCAATTCTGAACCAGACACTCTGATGAACTTGCAGTCGGTATGATGTGCCACAGCTCTCGCCAGCAATGTCTTTCCTGTTCCTGGAGGGCCGTAAAGTAGGACTCCCTTGGGTTGTGCAATTCCGAGTGATTCGAAAAGTTCTGGATGCTTGAGACCGAGCTCGATGACCTCCTTAATTTCCTTGATCTGTTGATCTAGACCTCCAATCATGTCATATGTGCTGTCCGGAACCTTTTCCACCATCATGAGCGAGACCAGAGGATCGACCGAGGATGGGAGCATCTTTTCGAGTTTGTAGGAATCGGAGAGAAGGGTTACTCGCTTTCCGACGGTGAGTTTGGCGATGTCGACGTTATCGGAAATATCAACGACTGTACTGCCATTAGCATCGATGCTTCTTTCTCGATTGTCCGTCAGATCTTACCGTATTTGCCTTCTGGATGCACCTTGACGAGGACCTTTTTAGTGCCCATGACCTTCACAACCTCACCGACATAGGATCCGGGCTGTTGTAATAGACCAAGCTCTTCTCGCAGAAGTCTCACTGTGACTTGTTTAGTTTGGAAACAACCAAAAGACCGTCCCGCCATACCTCTTGAATTGTAATCATTTCTCTGTGCCTCCAGGCGGCGTAGAACGGCCTGTCCCTGAATGATCTCGAGTTTCATGCTCTCGATCTTGTTGTGGAAGAAACTATCAAGCGCCATGTTGAGGTTGGGAGAAGAGGGCGATGAGTAGTAGGAGAAGGAAGAGGATTGAGGAGGCTTTCGCTGATAGAGAAAGGGGGGGGAGGGGGTTTAAAGGGTGAAGGGGCCGAGAGAAGCTGAAGGGTTATGCGTTGTTGTGTCTGATATGAAGCTGCCTTGACTCTCTTGATGCGTTGAACGCCGTCGCCATCCAGAAGCTCTCGCATCCAGGTACCTTCTGGCCGCGTTTTCTCTTGGCAGCATACTGACTAATGGCGGCTGTCACCTGAGTGCTGTTTGCTCTCCAGCCACATGATGGTTCAGCCTCGCGTGAAAACAAACAAGATGCCTCTTCAGGAAGGGAAGGGGCGAAATGAGCCGGGGGACTTTGGGCGAGAAGAGTTTCACTTCTATTATCCATTGCTACTGAACACTAGATAAGGCCGGGCTCATTTACATGATCTCAAATACTTTATATTGTAAATCATAACAGGCCAAATTATAATGCATCCCTGCTTGTTTTGTGCGGTGTGCTGTGCTGATCAGTTGCTGTATCGAAGTGAGATAACTTGGCTAGTACCACATGCACGTTTGTTCTAGCTCTGAACCTGGTAAACTCTACTTGCATCCATCCCTCTTTCTTTCTCTCCCTCTCTTCCCTTGTGGACAACCTCTCCCTTACGATAACGGCATCTTTCAACAAGCCGGTACTGTAGCCTCTGTCGACTTTAAGTACGACGACTCGGCACTCCTTCCCTCTCTTCTTCTGTTCTTCCATGAGTCGATGTGGATGAGTTGCGCGCCATCTGCCGCTTTTATTGAAATCGGGAACCCGGACATGAATTGCGAACAATCCCCCTTCTAGCTAGCTACGATAGCAACCCTCACCGCACAAGATTTCTCTGCAAACAAGTACAGCCATGTCGTCTGGAAAAGATGAGCACTTCTCGACCTCTGCCAGAAACACGTCGCGCACACCTGCCGATATGTCAACACCAACTTCACCCACCGACAGCAGACATCCCTTGACGCGAGTTGAGTCGATACATGAGCAGGAGCCCGACTTCCCTGCCAGTTTCCAATCTACTGATACGATCCGCAGAATGGAGCCACAGTCGTATGGTACGTACTTAGGCACTATTCCTCCTCATGAGCTTAGAATTCTGCTAACATGTTGCCAAAGGCACCATCACACCTCAGTTCACTCCGCAGGCGTCAACAGAACACCGCAGTAGCGAATCCTCTTCGATTGGCGACCGACCGATTCCCTACAGCATGGAGTCTTCGCGCTCCATTACGGCTGCGCGATCACCAATGCTAGGTCCGGAGAGAGGACGAGGTGGACATAGAGGGAAGAAGCCAGGAATGCCACGCCGCGCATCTTCAAACATGCAAGCACCGCATCGCGGACAGGAATTTTCTGTAGATGACGATGCGGCCGAGGTAGAGGGCGAGTTGGTTGCAAAGCTTACCGGCTCCGTTCGCCATCAACCTTCGACCTTAAGACGGCGGCCCGGCCCTCCACAGCCCACTCTAGCAAGAGTAGATTCTGCCCGAGGGGACGAATCAGACGCAGAGTCCACAACTGGCGCTACCACTTCAGCTGAAATTCTTCAGGCAGAGCCTGTGGATGGAGAAGACGAGGAAGCAGGACATTTGGACGACGAAATATCCCCGGATGACGATGAGGATGACGATTTAAGTGATGCTGAAAGCTTCACCCTGAAAGACCGTCAACAAGCGATCAACGAGACCCATCCATTTGGTATTCGTATTTGGAAACCCGCCTTATATAAGAAAAACAGATCTGTGCAGAAAACTGCGGAGGGAGATATCCACTCATCACCCGGCGGAAGGGTGAATAATTGGCTAGTCTTGTTCAATCTCCTATGGACTGTTTGTTTCGGATGGTGGTTGGGATTAGTGGCATTCACCGGAGCACTTGTATGCTTTATCTTTGGAGCCGCACCCAGTGCAGTAGAGTATGGACGGGTCTTATGGGGCCTTGCTGGATACTTGTTCTATCCTTTTGGAAAATTTGTCCGCTTGGAGCAAGATGAGGCGTATGCTGAAGAAGATGAAGGAGAAGGCCGAACCATTACAGAGTACGAACAGTGGCAGAGTGGTGATATTGAGGACGGGCGACTCTTCTTTGGTCCCCAGGGCAGTCGTTCCCTTGTTGGACGCTCAAGAAGGAGTATAGATTCTTTTGAGAGTGAGACAGACAGTCTTCTTGGCAGGTCGAGAAGACATTTGAGAAGAGAGGATTCGGATCGGCCTTTAAAAAGAAGGCTCTTCGGCCGTGGAGAATGGAACACAGGACGTGTGATCTTCTTCCTCTTCTTCTACGGACTGATCACCCCTCTCCTGTTCGTCGTTTCTGGTATTTGCTGGTTCTTGGTTTTCACGATTCCTATGGGCAAAGTTACCATGCTTCTCTTTTCACACCTAAGACGTCATCCGCTGGCACTCTCTTTCGAGTCTGACTCGGACTACTCTCGTGGTGCTAGCGGACCCAATTCATCTATCCTGCTTTGTACCTACCGCGCTGTGGGTATCAAGTACTGGAAATACACTGTCGATGGAACGAACATCTTCCTCATCAATTTGATGGGTGTGGTATTGTTTGTTATTTTCGACAATTGGGTGTTGAAGCCATTGCCAGGTGTGAAGGATTCCTTCCTCGCTGGGCCTGCGTTTCTATTCACCGCTGCTTTGTTTTCGATCATCCCGTTAGCGTACTTCATCGGTCAAGCAGTAGCCTCGATTTCAGCTCAGTCGTCCATGGGTCTTGGTGCCGCTATCAACGCATTCTTCTCGACGCTGGTAGAGGTGTTCTTGTATTGCACTGCACTGAGTCAAGGGAAGGGTCAGCTCGTAGAAGGTAGTATCATTGGCAGTATCTTTGCTGGTGTACTCTTCCTGCCTGGACTTTCCATGTGCTTTGGCGCTATTAAACGTAAAACACAGAGATTCAATGCCAAGTCCGCAGGTGTAACATCGACGATGTTGCTGTTCGCTGTCATCGCCGCCTTTGGACCGACCCTCTTTTACCAAATATACGGAACAGTAAGTCGATTACCCGAAGAGACAAATAATTAGCTAACAATTGAGTAGCACGAGCTTAACTGCTTAACCTGTGTGGATACGGATGAGTCGTCGCCTAGCCGCGATTGTCGCCGTTGTTACTTCTCGCAGTCTCCAGCACTCGATGATAGGTTCTACCTAGAAGTTGTCAGACCTTATTGTTGGTTTGCAGCTTTCTTACTTTTCCTGTCATATGTGATTGGGCTGTGGTTTACCTTACGTACTCATGCTGCTGTTATCTGGAATAATGAGGTGGACGAGAAGAAGCTCTTGGAACCAATTCATACCGCTAGCACTTCTCAACAAGCTTTCACACAAACCCCACATGCGCGGCTTCAGCGACAAGGAAGCACTCAAAATACTTTGGGGGAAACCGTGCGTAGAGCAGAGATTCGTGAATCTCAGCTTTATAAGCGCATCTTGGGACAATCGCTACGACAGGTCGGACTTGGGCCACGTGAAGACGAGGGTCGACCAAGCAATGCTCGCACTGAAACTTCTGGGCCAAATGGAGCAGCTCAGACACCCCATCAACCACCTCCAAAGAGTAGTGGGGCGGATATCGCAAGGACTGAAGTTCATATCCCTGGGTTTTCCGAAGCACAGAACACAAATCTAGTGCGTGAAGTTGCAGAGATGGCGGCCACTGCCGCAACCATTGCAGCCAGAGATGCAACCCGAGCCCCTCGGAAGACTTCTACTGCTGCTCGTACTCTCAGTCAAACCGGTACACATAGGATATCAGCCACTCGAGCGGGTGCCGGTCACACAGAGCTAGAAGATGCAGGGGTCTTTGTGGCTGTTGACGCTGCTTTGGCGGAAGGGGGAGGTCACGATGCCCCAAATTGGAGTAGAATGAAGAGTTCTATTATTCTATGCAGTGCTACCGTTCTCTACGCTCTCATTGCTGAGATCCTCGTCGACACTGTGGATGTGGTGCTAAGCAATTTTGCTATTGATGAAAAATTCCTGGGTATCACTCTTTTCGCGCTTGTGCCTAACACCACTGAATTTTTGGTAAGTCTGAAGGTTCTATGCTTCTTGTTCTTTGCTAATATGAAAACCAGAATGCTATTTCATTCGCAATGAATGGTAACATCGCTCTCTCCATGGAAATTGGTTCGGCCTATGCACTCCAGGTTTGCCTGCTGCAGATCCCTGCTTTGGTCTTGTTCAGCGCCATCAACAATCAGTGGATTGATGGTCCCGATGCCATCGAGCGTACTTTCAGTCTCATCTTCCCACAATGGGATATGATCACTGTCATTCTCTGCGTGTTCCTACTTAGTTACATGTATGGTGAAGGAAAGAGTAATTACTTCAAGGGTTCTATCCTACTTCTTAGTTACCTAGTGGTCATTGTTGGATTCTACTTTTCCAGTTACACCGATTTGGAGGGGATGGGCTCCAGTCGTTTTGATATTATGACTGCTGGAGGCTCATTCAAGACTATCGGAAGAGGCAAGGCGGGACATGCCATTCAGCAGTAGCAAGGAGGATGATGGCTAATCTGAAGTTGTGTCCTTCATTTTGATCGCTGGCCGCGCACATCAGCACTCTCTTGAGATACCATTTTGCAGTTGATTATTAAATTTTCCTTTCATGTTTATATGGATAGGTGAAGCATTGTACGAATAGCACCGGGTGGAATAATACTTGAGTACATGTCAGCCAGTAAATGGGGGACAATGAAATAGCTGGGGGGGGTCCAGCAAGATTGAGCATAAAAGAAAACTGTTCATCATTCAGGTGGACCTGGCTTATCTGTGAAGTGCTGTGTTCGTATTTCGTCCACCCTCCTGTGCCAATACTTGGGTTGGCTCGTCTTCGGAAGATATCTCACGTTTGAGAATCGATGGAGGCGCCGAGTACGCGGTTGTTGCTGCATGTTCATCAGAGCATTGTCCAGTTCTGGCACCTCTGATTAATAATGTGTAAACTCCTCCTATCACTATCCAGGTGGGTGAGCTAGGTGGATGAAGTGAGTGGATGAGCCACGCCAGGACTTTAACACTAAACTCCGAATGGACATTCACGGCGTTAAAAGGTCGTGACGATGGTGTAATTCGACCAAACCCACGTTGCACACTCTAATTATGACGCAAAAGATGAAGACAAATCGTCAACTATGCTTCCAAGTGTCCCCACTCTTGGCGATTTAACCTTATCCCTCTGTATATAAAAGCAGACTGGTGCTCCTCCTCTCTCTTTTCTCCCTTTTTGATATTGTGATTTCACACAGCACACCTGCAACACTCATACTAAAATTCCAATTCCCATACCAAATTCAAAATGACAGTCGTACTTCTCACCGGAGGCAGTGGATTCATTGCAGCACATATTCTAGATATTTTACTGGACCACAAGCACACCGTTTACACCACTGTCCGATCCGAGGAAAAGGCAGCCCAGATCAAAAAAGCACACCCTGATGTCCCAGCTGAGAAGCTGAACTTCAAAATTGTACCGGACATTGCTGTTCCTGGAGCTTTCGATGAGGCCGTTAAGATAGACGGACTTGAAACCGTGATTCACACTGCGTCACCATTCCATTTTAACGTGACGGATACAAAGAAGGATTTGCTTGATCCGGCTATCATTGGTACGTCCTCGTGGCAATTGTTTTTACGGTGGCTTTTTGATTTGGCCGTGAACTTTCCGAATCGCCTGATTTGAGCGCAAGGGAAGCTTCTTAAAGTTGACTTTACTAATCAAGGTTACTTTTCTAGGAACTACCGGTATTCTGAGAGCTATCAAGGAAAATGCTCCTTCTGTGAAGAGAGTCGTGATTACAAGCAGTTTCGCAAGTGTAAGTTTTTATTCCTCTGCTCGAGGATGTGAGAGGAGACATTCAGGTGTTTTCTCTCCTTCTCAGTTCATCGGCCTGCTCTTACCAAAGAGCCAATCTAACTTCGTTATTTGACATGGCAGATTGTCGATGGCTCAAAGGGTAATGCACCAGGTTATACCTACTCCGAAAAAGACTGGAATCCAGTCACTTTGGAGGAAGCCGAGCTCAACCCGTCAAATGGGTACAGAGCTTCAAGTAAATATTCTGTTCTCTTTCAAAATCAACAATCTAATTTCTTGAAACAGAAACTTTCGCCGAACGCGCCGCATGGAAATTTGTCGAGGAGGAGAAGCCAAATTTTACTCTCTCAGCGATCAATCCTCCGTTGGTTTTGGGACCTGTTGTCAACTACCTCAACTCCTTGGATTCGCTCAATACTTCCAACCAACGTATTCGGAATTTGATTACTGGACAGAATAAGAATGAGATTCCAGATACTGGTACTTATCTATGGGTTGATGTTCGAGAGTAAGTAAATTTTTGGTTCTCAAATGCTGGAGTCTACATTCGAATGATCCGGGGAGATCCGAATAACCCAGATATATTCGGCACAATGATACACTATTCATTTCAAATTCCCGTCTCCGGAATGTCCATGACTAACAAACCTCACAGTCTCGCACTCGCTCATGTCAAAGCAATCGAAGTCCCAGAAGCAGCCAACAAGCGATTCTTCGTAACTACTGGCTACTTCAGCAATAAGGAAATCGCTGAAATCATCCGCAAGAACTTCCCAGAGTATGAGAAGGAGTTGCCAGGGACGGATGTTAAGGGAGGTGATTACCCTGCTGGAGGAATTTACAAGTACGATAACAGCCGAGCGGTGGAGGTATTGGGTTTGAAGTTCAAGCCCTTGGAGGAGAGTATTGTCGATACGGTCAAGAGCTTGAAGGATGTTGGTGCTTAAGTGTTTGAAATGGACGAGATGATTTCCGAGAAGGGTTTACCGGACCTCTAGCACTTTAAGAATAAGTATATTTATTCGACTTCATCCTATGAAGACGCGTGAACTTAATTATGTATGGTTTTGTTAATCAACTTTCTGTGCCACGGAAAATCCGACTATTAGGTAGTGTTTGTACATTGGAATGTCGGAGCGGATGGGAAGATAATATGCGAAAAGCCGAATTTACCACCGGGATGAGCTGGCATTGCAAAGTGACGATGGATGTTTGTTTGGTTTCCGTATCTTTTACCGTCTCCCTTCAACATTTCATGAACGCGATTCCACTCCTTGGGTTCAATTTAATACCGGCTTCTGCTTTTCGAGAGTACGGGAGGGTGTATCGATCTACTCAAGCACAAACATGACTTCTTCACAGTCAAAAGAGATTCAGATTTCTGAATGGGCATGAATGGCCAATCAACTGAAAAGCAAGGCAGGAGCGATAGACTGCGTTCACGAACGATCCCCTCGAATCCAGGAGTGGATAAGAAATGTGAAGATGGAGAATGATGACGATCAAGGAAGCGTTCAAACCGATGGTGAGCAGCCATCCCCTGAACATGAATGAAAGTATAGACTTCGGAGATTCTCATCCGCTTCGCGATGAAGAGGTGACTGATTACGAATTCATCTACAACAACAAGCTCGAGGGCCTAATCGACAGGAAGGAGAGGGACCAGGATTCGAAGACAAAGGAGGCACGCACTTCCTATCCTGGCTATCGGAAGGAACAGACTCGTTCTATCATCCAACTGGATGATTCGAGCAGAGACTTGGTTTAACACACTATTCGGATGGTGCCTCGTCTCGAATGCGGAAGTTGATCTTACTGGATTTCGACCATCTATTGCGAATAGAATCACATCTTTCGTACGAGACCATCATAAAAGTTCTGGAAGATCTTTACTGGACATTGTAAGAGCTGGAAGTTTCCTCCTTATATATAGAAGCTAGACGGCAAGGTTCATTTCGCAAGCCAGTTCACGTCCCATACTGCCGAGACCACTTGCAACCTCTCCTGGACCAGTACAATCTTTGGGTGGAGCTTAGACTCATCAATGAGGAGTTGTTGTGGCGTGAAATAGAATGACGAATGCGGTATCTCTACGATATCCAATCCGAACCTCGAAATCATAAACAAGAAAATGATCATCACGACGCATAACCAACAACCATCTGCCCAATCCTCTCGCTCCCCATGAGGAAGCACACCACAAAGCACCTACTACATAAACACTAGACCACAACACACGCCACCTGTCAAACACACAGCATCAACACTGCCCTCTCTTGATAGCCCCAGACACCACCTCTCAGCCTACAGACTACAACCAAAGATGACAAGATATCCAGAGAGAAGACCAGAACTTCCCACCTCCATACTTTCCGTCCCACGGCCACACGCTCACCATTCTTCGCCCTTGAAACTAGCGTTCCTCATGTCAGCTTGAAGCACTGATTTGCAAACATAAAGTGCACAAGGTTTTCTTGTCACGCCTTTGGCTGACTACCATCGTGGAACCCGAATTCAAAGCTAAACTCGAACTATGGCAACGATTGTGAGGAGGGAGGCTTCGGATTTCTGCTTTCCGGAACCGGAGAGAGGGGTGGGATATATGTAGGTAGGAGTTAGTGTTCAGAGGGGCTTAAGGGGCTGTTGAAAGCGAAAATGATGAAATGGTAGGATAAATTCAAGTTGTTGGTCGGGGTGAAGGGACGCAAGCGCCGAAAGAGCTGAAACGGTTCGGGAAGTGATTTTGAATTTTCGAGAGAAGTCTGGGGATAATTTGAAAAAGGAATCGTGATGGATAATGCGTTGATGGTAGTGTATATGACAAGTGGTCGTCGTAATTCAAGTCTCGTGCTTGTTCAGTTTTTACCTCGAGGTTTAATGGACTAGACCCAAGGGAAATCAACCTGGCACTTGTCAGATATTGTCTTAGAGTAACATGGTATTTGCAAGCACTGTGCTACACCTAAATGCCGGTCCCTTCATGATCGTAAATCTGAAATTGATTAAAGCAGCAATTATTTAATCATATTTAGGTAATGCCAATTTCATGTCATCAATCAACATATCTGACTGCAACTCCAATGTAACCAAAGCTCATATAGGCCTTCATAAGTGTCATGGAGTATATATCAGATGTTTGCAAGCCAGTATCCAAACCCCAAATCCAACCCATCCCCAATGCAAACAGTGCATGTAATTTAGTGATCCTTCTGTACCCAGTATTATCGCTTCCAAATGATACTTAGTTCCATTACACCAATGCGATGCTCTTTGTGCACAAAGTAATACTGTACAGTTAACAGACCGAGCCTCCCTGTCCTTCCTATGATATGTTGGTCCATAATGCAATGAGAAAATAGTGACGTTACTGTTTGGTTAACTTTGATCGAATCCGTTATTGCAGTCGCTTTCGTTTCCTATCCTCCTCTCTCAGTTCTTCCTCATGTTCTTCTTCTCGCTCGGCTGTTTCGGCGGGATTGAGGATATGAGCCATGCTTCCCCTTCGTGTTGGGGGGCCAGAGTTGTCCTTGAAAAGACTCGATCCGCCTTTATCTCGTCCTGATCCCCAAGACCAGCTATTCAAGTGATCCATCGTGCTTCCATTAGAGAATGGCGGGGTGCTCGGTCTAGAACCATCAGTCCGGCCTGCTTGAGAAGAAGCTGTGGTGAGAGAGTATGAGCTAAAACTGTCCCTAATACGTTGATCTTCATTTATGGTCATGGGACCTCGCTTGGGGGATGAAGGCCATTGCGTGGACGATTGCCCTGATGCGAAGGGGGACTGATTGGCCTGCCAGCCTGGAACATTGCGGATATCGGCCGACGTATGTCGGCGAGGCAAGTTAGTTGGTGGTGATGATACCTCGGAGAGTGGGTGTGGTGGTGGGGGAGGCGGAGGAGGAGCTTGAGATCTCAGGGAACTGGGAGAAGATTGCGCAGTACCTCCGCCCCCAATGGAACCATATCTACGAGGAGTAATGGATAAATGAGAAGGCACCGGGGGCCTGTGAAAGTTCTGGCGAGGAGCTGGGCCGCGACGGGGATCATCTTGAGGCATCTGATGGGGAGACACAGGCGCATTATCCAACGAGAGAGCCGAGAAATATGAACGACTACCCGTAAAGGGTGCGTCGGCGGTCTCATCCATGGCTCGAATTGTGTCAGCCTGCCGTTGAATCTCATTCTGCATGTTGATGACTACAGTTTTGTTAGTAAGCGACATTGACATAAACATTCTCCTAAAACCTACCGTCTCGGTGGAGAGGCGTATCTGCGTTTGGTACAAGCGACAATACGGCTCTTGCCATTTCATGATTCAACTGACCAAATAAGCATAACTTCATTGTAAAACTTCGATGAACCTTACCTGTAAGGAACGAGATAATGCATCCATGACAACTTGATTTCTGACATGTAAGAACTGAGAATTGTCCTCACTCCGTTGGAGTCGAGCATGCATATCATAGAGCGTATGCTCCAAGTTTGTTAATCTTGATTCTGTTGATTCCTGCATTGCATGCATTGGTTCTGCTGGTGTACCAGGTTGAGAGATAGGCGGCTTGGGCACTCCGGAATACGAATCTCTGTGTACTAGAGAATGCCTAGAGGCGCGACGTTTGATCTCTCGAAGACCAACCAAGTCACCTCGCTTGAAGTTGCCATTGCCGTGCTTGAACTCCCAAAGGGGAGATTCTGGTGATAATGTGTGAAAGACGTCGCTAACTGGCTCGTTTGTTAGTAGGAGACCTTTCAAGTAGTCAAAGTTCGGACCGACCTTTATGAAATCCATACATGTTGAGTTGGCGAACGAAAGAAGATATGTTCGTGTGTTTGAAGTATTGACTTCAGTTTGTGAGTAATGGTTCAATTGAGCAAGCAGGGTATCAGAACTCACGACAGAACTTTGGAGAAATCATTAGACGGGGACATCACAAAACTCTCCGCCGTATTTGACCATGAGATCAAGTGCTGTATACTTGGATCTTCAAGCATACTATGAAAGAATCAGTATGTGCGCCTAAGTGCGCCGCTAGCGCTACTACTACCTACTTGTATAGTTTGTGGATAAAAGCTGTCTGGACCACCTTTGGCTGCTGTGAACCAGCTGCGGCAGCAGCAGCAGCATTTGGGCCTGCCAAATTCCCTGGGGCCATTTGGTCACCCATTCCCATATGATCGTGCAAGCCGTTTGCTTCGTTGTCCGGACTCGTTCGCGATGGAGGAGCCATCATGCCGCTCGCTGGCGGGGCAGGGTCGACTACATCCATTGGATCTCCTGGCGATGGAGCGGAGGTGCGAATGAGCGGCGGTGGAGGTTGAATGATGGGTAGGTCTCTGACGGTCGTTTGACCTGGAAGATTCAAGCTGCCCATGAAGGAGGAAGCACTTCGCACATCTGTCATGGTCGCGTCACCTGCAGAAAGTCCCCCCTCGTCAGTAATGGCCAGCGGAAAATGGGCGTGTTGCGGCGATGAATGTGTACCTCATTGCATGAGTTCCTGTACCCGAGTGTTGATGTGAAGACTCAATGAGGATGGAGAGATTTCTCTGTCGGAATAATGGCAACTTTTGAAGTGCCTGGCCGCGCGACCAGTTTCAACCGTCCCGGCTACTCAGCTTCAGCCTCGTAGTCTGTTCTAGAGCCGGCGCAACAGTGAGGAAGCTAAAAGGAAGGGTGGGAACTGATTTCTGACTCGTGCGATGGCGATAGCGAGGATCCCTTCCGCGGTTTCTTGCCTCTTGTCAGGAGCGGAAGAGGGTGAGGGAGAGGGGGGTTTCGGGAGAGATGCTCTGTCCGTCGGTCGGTAGGAGGAGGTCGTACCTTATCAATGAAGTCCACCAGGTCCAAGCCAAAGCGCATTCTAGAATTTCGTAGGGGTCGGTAGGGTTGGTGGTTGTCGTGGTGGAGAGGTGGGATAGGTGGATCGCTACGGTGGGCACTTGCGCGCCCGGGGGGGGAGGGGGAGTAATGTAGTAGGGTACAGTACTGAAGAACAAAGAATGGAGGTGTTGAAGAAAAGGGGCTCGCTCGGCTGTTTGTTGTTGCGAGAGAAGAAGTTTAAAAACATGTGCACACACTTGTGGAGCACGGAAGGTCAGATCTAGTTTTAAAGTTGGGGGTTGAGACAGCACGACGGAAAAGACGAGGACGACAGATGATAGGAAGAGCGCGCTGGGAGAATAGCAATTGATGTTCATGAATGATATAACAGACGCCGCCAAAAGTGATGGATCGCCGAAGGATCGGAGAGACACTGGAAGTCTGTCACAAATCGATAAAGGCAGCTCCAACAGAGTCTGTCATCGCAATTAAAGACTGGTAAATGTATTACCCCATCTACCTTTGTGCCTGTTCATCTCTTTGCTTTTTTGGGTGCTGCTGCTTTTTCTCTTCTTCGTTCTCTTCGCTCTCTTCTTCTTGCATGCTGCCGCTGCTTTTTCCGCCCTCTGCTTGTGTCATGAGCGTACATATATGAACAGTTCCACACCCTCTTCCACCACCACCACCACCACCATGATCATCCTCACCCCGCCTCAGGTCCGTCCTGTACACAGCGGAGTAGCTCGAAATCTGGCACTCCGTACCTGGGAGGCGATGCCTAGCTCTGTGCGCATCGTCACTCGCCTAACTAGTCCTCAGCAACCTGCAAAGCACAGATGAAACATAAATCGATATGTTACAGAATTTCCAGAGGCGAAAGCAAGCAAGCGAGGGTGTCTTGAACAACGTGTGCGGGGGAGGGCCTCCGCCATTCCGAAGGGTGGTACCTTGTGCCGGACTACTATATGCCAACGACCTGTTGCTGTTGAACGGAAGCATACAGAACTGCAGGCAAGAGAGCAGACACAGACAGGACAGGCCTTCGCCCTTCCGTGACTTGACAGGGCATTTTATATCCGAACCGTACTTTGTATTGCCTTTTGAAATATTTGCCGACAGTAAAGAACAATGCTCCTAGCATGGGGTGGATCACCTGCCTATTCGAACACAGCTGCTGGACATGTGCACAGGCCCAATGCTACAGTACGGCGGTCCGGAAGCATGTTGAGTTGCCAAAACAAACAAGACAAGGGAAGCTGAGCGTGATCCAGAGAAACGCAATCCAAGATCAAAAGCCGGCGGACGAGAAAGTCAAAAAGGCATGAAACACAGAGAACAAAAGCAGGTGCAGTAGCCGAGGAGAACAGAACACAGTATACGAAGTATACTTTTCGTATACTGTACATCAATACTCCCAGGCTCCCAGACTCCCAGACTCCCATCTCAGACTCCCATCCCAGACTCCGTACGAAGGACGTGCATTTCCAATACAATCTTGGCGAAACTCGCTTATGACAACTGTACCGTAGATATCTTGGCAGGCTGCTGTCAAATGTCAAGCCCGAGCTCGTGAATCACGATCCTTCATCTGCGGGCCCCTCATCGGCATCATCGACATCAAAGCCTTCTAGATCCCAAGCCTCTCTTTGTAAAGCGTCGCAATGAATTCTAATGATCTTAAAGGAGTGCTGGACTCGCTGCAGTTTGAGGATGGAAAACCGAATGCTGTAGCGCGACGAGAACAGTAGGTCGGTCTTGGCTTGAGCAATACCTACCCATCTACAATACCCGACTTGGTTAGCTTTACAACTGTCTTATTCTTGGAACTTCTTCGAAAAAGTTACAATAATGATCGAAAGCGCTTTCATCTACAAGACACATAGTTCCACAATTTTCTCTCGTCCTCAGCTAATTCAACCTCGTTACCTAGGCTCGAAGGTCTACTACCTCTATTGTCAAATCATGAAATCCGTTGGATGCGGAATCAACTCAACGAGCTTACTTTACAGATGGACATTTGTTCAGAGCTTCCCCCAGAGATTCTTTCAATCGTGGCGCAACACTTGAGTCTTGAAGATATATTCAGACTTCGTTCAGTATCTCGATCATGGCATACAAACTTTACAAACACAAACTTTTGCCTAGCACTAATGAAGAAATATTTCCCATCGACCTGGACAATCTTCACCGAGAGGCTGTCATCAGACTCTACAGAGCACACTTCCGTGAAAGCAGTCTCCATGAAGTGGTTCCAGGAGGCATCCATCAACCACATGGAAAGGATACACGGTCGATATCAATCTATGTCGTCCTTTTATTATAACTACCACAGACCTATCTCGTATGATTTCAGATCTCAGCTTCAAAGGCAATATAATGGAGGCAGGGTAGCTTTCAGACTACATTCCTGCGGGATTCTCACAAGAAATCTAAGAACGGGCGAGCTTGAACACTTCCTGGAACCAAATCGACAACCTATCTATGAGGTAAAGTATAGTCATCGCCGATTGAATGGCTCCGAGCATAGCTCTTTATCCTGGCTAACTTGTTCAGTGGCTCCTCTCAGATCAATATCTTATTGCCTCGAGTGTTCATCCGTGAGTCTTTGTTCCACATCATTTCATGCAATTCAACTTACCAGCCAGCAATACTATTTGGGCCTGGTCTCATACAGACCCAGACCAATGGAAGAGGATACAACTACCTAGTCAGGCAACAAAAATATCAGGACGGGGAAGTCAGGTCGGAATTGTTACAACCACCGGAGAGTTACTGATATGGACCATCGGCGCTTCACTCCGCTCAATCGACACAAGTAATTATAGAGATCAGCCCACATCATCAATGACAAATATCTTCTTCACCGGAGATGACCAAGGTTTTTTCGTCGCCGTACAAAGAGACGCCTCATTCGAAGCAAGGCGTGAAGATAGTGTCGATCAAATTTCCGTTCACTCACACGATTCCACAGGGAACATCACATCTTACCACATCGATCTTTGTCTTCATAACGTACTTCACGATCGTCTTGAGCCATCGTTGAATGGATCAAAACTAATTTGGCCATTGAGCTCTGACACGCGCTGTACTGTGGTTGCGAACAGTGGATTCCTAGGAAATTACTGCGAACACACCACGACCAAAGGGCCTGCAGATTCTCTGCGTGCCATGGCATTCGACATAAATACAAAGGAATTCGCGTTTCAAAACTACCATCTTCCACATCATAACCTAGACCACGAGAAAGCCTTCTTTTGGAATGACCAAGCAATTATATCAGTCCTCGGGCCAGAAGAGGTTGAGGATGTGATACTACTTGCTGTGAACAGTTGCAATCAAAATTCAGATTCGTTAGCAGTAGTACCGTGGTATGGCCATGGCGGCGCAACCGACCGGACGATCAATTTTGTACCACAGGATCAGCGAAGGCCACTTGTAGACACTGCTTGGTATTGGGGGAAAGGAGATTGGTTCAAGACCGTAGTATGTGGCAACGAGGAATTCGAACAAGATTATGTGCGTATTTGTGGTGATGATGATTTCGTGGTTCTTTTCGGCAGGCAGCACGGCATGAGCGTCTGGTGTTTCGACAAGAACGTGAAATTGCCTGATCAATGGTCTCGAATTGATCAATAGAGATAAACACTCCGAGGAGAGACAATGCTAAATTGAATGATTTGGCATCTACTTATATCTTCAAATCCATACGAACTTCTACATGGATTAATGTTGCTCCTACAGGACTGAAAGAAAACGTCGAAATATCATACAATCCAGCGTTTCGAGTTTTCGATAATGAAAAGTTCTGGGATAGGATTTATTTATCATATTCTACTGCTTACCTGCCTTTTGGGGAAATCCTAACTATCTCTGTTCATATGTTGGCTTGATGTTTACCTTGCCACAGTGCCCAAACCCCACAACGTTTTTCGAACCTTCCCTTGACGAAACAACCCAAAGATCGCTTTTGATTTTCGGAAGGCAGGATTTTAACAATGTCGTGGTGTCATCAAACCGCTGTCGGATATCGAGGCATGCTGCTGTATTCTCTAGAGGTAGCTGGAAGTGGCCATGCGATGTTGAAGTCACGTAAATATTGTAAGTTTGCAAGTTGCAACTGCCGACAAAGTCCCCAAACCCCACAGTTCCAAGCCCATGAGATGATTATAAATTGTTCAGTCAGCCCAATATCTTGTTTAAAATGTAGCTGTCATGATCATTGCCGATGGATTATCTCCGAAAACATTTGGTTCTGAGGTCATCGTGTTTGGATTGGTGACGTAGCACCTCAACTCCTCACACAGAACAGTATATATTGATTTTGATTTCGCGATCATTTAGAGTTTATGCATTCTTGAATTAAACAATTCTTCTTTATCTTTTGGAGAAAACCTTTACACCAACAGTAATTCACAATGGCGCTCTCTCAAGTAGCAGGACAAGTTGAAAAGGCCCTCGGCCATGGTGACAACGCCCAAACGGCACAAGATATCACCAACCCAGGTCGCGACCGAAAGAAGTATGCGGACCCAAGTGGCGAAACGATGAAAGCTTTATGTTGGATGGGAAAGAATTCTGTACAAGTTTGTAAGTCTCGGTTAATTCTTAGTTCTGGAACAATTTGCCGACTACTTTCTTGAAGTGGATGTTCCAAAACCAAGGGTTGTTGAAGACAAAGATGTTATTCTTAAGGTTACCGGAAATACCGTTTGTGGGTCAGATCTACATCTTCTCCACGGTTCAGTGGTAGAAATGGAAAAGGGCGACATCCTCGGACACGAATTCTGCGGTATTGTCGAATCTTTCGGACCTGGAGTTACGAACCTTCAAAAAGGCGACCGCGTTGTTGCTTCTTTCCAAATAGCTTGCGGTGATTGCTATTTCTGTAAGCAAAAACTTTCGTCGCAGTGCGAAAAAACCAACTCGAATACGTTGGAGAACGGAATGTATGGTGGACGTACAGCTGGAATGTTTGGCTACTCGCACTTTACAGGTGGCTTTGCTGGTGGCCAGGCGGAATATGTTCGAGTTCCTTATGGAAACGTCAACCTTTTGAAGCTGCCGGATAATGTCCCGGATGAGGCTGGATTGTACCTCTCCGACGTTATTTGCACATCTTGGAATTGTGTTGTTGATACGGGTGTGAAGGAGGGTGACGTCGTTGCTATTTGGGGAGCTGGTAGGATTTGTCGACTTCTAGATGAGTAGTAGAAGATCTAACGTGAAACTAGGACCAATTGGACAAATGGCTGCAGATTTCTCTTTGTTAAAAGGAGCATCAAGAGTTATTATGATCGACTCCAACTGGAGACTTGATTACATCAAAGAAAAATACCCCAGAATCGAAACAATCGATTTTACCGCCCTCCCTCGTGGAATGTCCGTTTACACCAAATTGAGAGAACTCGTTCCCCGAGGTCCTGACGTTGCCCTTGAGTGTGTCGCCGGAGAGTATCCCAAAGGATGGGCTCACTACTTCGAGTTGATGCTCGGATTGGAGACTGACTCCTCTGAGATCGTTAATGAAATGATTACCTCAGTCCGAAACTTTGGAAGCTGTGGTATCACCGGTGTGTATGTCGGCTACACAAACCACTTTAATATTGGAAGCTTGATGGAGCGAGGTATCCGTCTTATTGGAAATGGTCAAGCTCCAGTTCATAAGTATTGGGAAGAACTACTTGATTTGATCCAAAAAGGCACAATCGATCCGTTGAAAATGGTTTCTCATCGTGTTGACATCGAAGATCTGGCCGCAGTGTATGAGAAGTTTGAGAAAAAGGAGGATGGCATGCAGAAGGTGTTTGTGCAGACGAAGTTTTCCGCACCACCAGCCCCTGGTAGCCCTGCTTTGAAGCGATTCTAAGCATGATGGCATCGAAAAGGGGAATATAAGATAGTATAATACATGTGTAGTACGTTTGACCATAATTGATGATTAGAAAGTAATCGCACCTATCTAGGTAGGTGCCTTTACTTTGAAATAGGGAAATTCATTCATTTGGATTGTCAAGATGGCTTCTTGTATCCGAGAATTGAGGGCCTAAGTCTCTGCATGCTACTCATCAAACCATGGGTAAAGATGCTGCCACTTTCAGCTGGTAACAGAAGTCCACCATGAGTCAATACGAGAGATGGTGGGGTGAAGATGTATGTACATACCGTCTCGAGTTGCATGGTGAAGTTATAAAATATAATAAGTTCCGCAGAATTTTTATTTTTTATTTTTTATTTTATTTATTTTAAAATTTTTGGGATTTGTTAGTATATGTTGAAGAAAACACGTATTAAATCCATTAAACTTCGTACATCGCAGCTTTAATTTTGTGTTCTTTTCGTGACAGACTGATACATTTGTCTTGCTGTGTCGTCGGATGTGAGTGGTTGTGACATCCCTGCATGGGAATTCAGCCTTGTTTGCCGTCACCAGCTGGTCTTTTTTTGGCGTGCAGCATGCAATCTGGCCTTCAGGACAAAACTGGCACTTTATATCAACTACAGGACGACCACGATCGCTCCAGCCAGTTCTGACAACAATTAAGGAACGGGTTCGCAAATTCCTCTGACAGGATATCGACGACGAAGTCAAAATCGATGCCCGCAGGTGCAAGCTACTAGTCTCATCCCCTTGTTGAGCTCCCTCCACGTTCACTTTCCCTACCGAGCTTGCGTACGACTTGTTACTCCTGGAAATACACTCCACCACAACTGTCTTTCCTGCATCTCTATCCTAGGAGTTTGCAATTCCTTCCTCTGCCCGCAGCTGCAGAGCTCCAGCATCAAAATAAAATATGGCGTCTGAAAAGATTGCTGTTGCGTCCGGCGCAGACTTCGACAACGCGAGACGCCGAAATGTGCCCTCATCCTCTACAAACGGTCTACAAGTTGACAGAGTCGAGATCGACGATAAGAAGAAGCAGGCCAAGAAGGTAGGAATACTTCTTTGCAATCCTCGAGCTGTTGCTCGCAGCAGGGCTCGAATCCAACCACAGCAGTGTGCTAACCTCCCCCTTTTAGACCGAACAGACATTTCTAGAATTCCTAGACGAGTGGGAGTTTATCATCGCGCCGCTCATCTTCACATTACTTGCGTTCTTCACAAGATTATACAAGATCGGTCTATCGCCGATTGTGACGTGGGATGAAGCACAGTGAGAATCTCTTCCCAGCCTTGTTGACGCTGCACAACTCTAATCAAGGATCTAGCTTTGGGAAATTCGGATCTCATTATTTGAAGCGCGAATTTTACTTTGACGTTCACCCTCCTCTTGGAAAAATGTTGGTTGGGTTCTCTGGATATTTGGCAGGTTACAATGGCTCTTTCGAATTCAAGTCTGGCGAGAAGTACCCCGAGGAGCTGAACTATACCGTGATGCGGGCGTTCAATGCATTCTTCGGCGCTGTCACCATTCCCTTGGCATACTATACCGCGCGGGAGATGAACTTCAAGAGGCCAGCTGTGTGGTTTGTTACCTTGATGGTTCTCTGCGAAAACTCGTACACCACAATCAGCCGATTCATTCTCTTGGATTCCATGCTCCTTTGCTTCACATTCACGACCATGCTCTGCTGGGCTAGATTCCACAGGCTTCAACACAAGAGCTTCAGCGCAGAATGGTTCATTTGGCTGATGTTGACTGGTATCAGCATCGGATGTGTCACCAGTGTAAAATGGGTTGGCTTCTTCGTTACCGCGCTGGTTGGACTCTATACCATTGAAGACTTGTGGAACAAATTCGGTGATACCAAGATGCCCAAGGTATGCAGTATTTCTGGGGCTCTACTTGTCCCTTCACTAACGATACTTTAGATTGACCTTGCCACCCATCTCGCTACAAGAGTTATTGGCTTGATAATCATTCCTGCCTTGGTTTACATGCTCTCCTTTGCTCTGCACTTCGCTATTCTGGAGAATAGTGGTCCTGGTGATGCACAAATGAGCTCTTTGTTCCAGGCAAATCTTCGAGGAACTGAGGTCGGAAAGGACAGCCCTCTTGAAATTGCCTACGGATCTCAGAGCCACAATCAAGAATATGGGATATGGAGGAGGTCTTTTGCACTCCCATGTCCAGACATATCCTGAAGGATCTTCCCAGCAACAAATCACTTGCTACCACCACAAGGATGCCAACAACGAGTGGTGGTTCTACCCAAATCGACACTCACCCGAATATAATGCAGAGGCTCCAATCAAGTATGTTGGTGATGGTGATGTTCTCCGCTTGGTCCACTCCCAGACCGGACGTAACCTTCACTCCCACGAAGTGCCAGCACCAGTTACCAAGGCCGATCGAGAAGTTTCTTGTTACGGAAACACCACTGTTGGTGACGAGAAGGATCACTGGACGGTGGAAGTTGTGAAGGACGTATCATCGAACGATCGCAGCAGAGTGCGAACCTTGACTACTGCTTTCAGACTCAAGCACACTGTTTTGGGTTGTTATCTTCGTGCTGGTAACGTTAACTTGCCACAATGGGGTTTCAAGCAAATTGAAGTCACATGTGACAAAGTCAACAACCCCAAGGATGTCTATACCCACTGGAACGTCGAGGCTCATTGGAATGAAAGATGTAAGTCAAATTGATAATTATATGTGTTCTATCGTCTGACCAAAATTAGTACCTGCTGCGGATGCCGGAGCATACAAGTCGCCTTTCTTCCAAGATTTCATCCATCTCAATGTTGCCATGATGACATCCAACAACGCTTTGGTCCCCGATCCCGACAAGCAAGATGATCTCGCATCTCAATTCTGGCAATGGCCAATCCTTAATGTTGGTCTACGCATGTGTGGTTGGGATAACAATATCGTCAAGTATTTCCTCCTCGGAAACCCTCTCGTCTACTGGGGATCCACCGCCTCTCTCCCACTTCTTGGGTTGTTGGTCCTCTGGTACTTGATCCGCTGGCAACGAGGCTACAAGGAGTTGAGCCAAACCGACATCGATCAAATCCACTATGCCGGAATCTATCCCGTCATTGGATGGTTCCTCCACTACATGCCTTTCGTCGCAATGGCCCGTGTCACCTACGTCCACCACTACTACCCAGCTCTTTACTTCGCCATTCTCACCTTCGGCTTCATCACTGATTGGGTGTTGAAGAGCCAGATCAAGAGCGTCCAAGTCGTCATCTACGGCTTCCTTTACGCCGCCACCATTGGTCTCTACATCCTCTTCATGCCAATCTCATGGGGTATGGTCGGATCACACAAACAGTTCGCATACTTGAAGTGGTTCGACGGATGGAGAATCACGGATTAGAGAATGAGTACGAGCATGTGTGCTTCGATGAGAGAGATGGATGAGGCATGTGGAGATACGTACATGCATGCATTGATTTGGGATCATGGGAGCAGCGAGAAAAAAGAAGAAAAGCATGGAGGATAGATCTTTCTGAAAAGTGTGTTATATGAAGCGAACGAACATCTCTCGAGTAGCCCTTTTTGACTGGCTTTTGTGAGAATCAGGATGGAAATTCGTGATATCACTTTCCAGCGCGGTGGCCCAATATAATTATATACATCTCTGGTCTGGGCTACCACACTACACCACACCACACCTCCCTTATGTAAGAATAGAATTATTTATATGATATATGTATCCTTTGTAGACTTTTGGTCCGTTTCGAGTGAAGTACTTGCTCTTCGGAATGGTAACTTCTGCTGTCGCGTGCAGTTTGTGACTGGGTACCATCCTGATCTTGTCATATCTCGAAGCGAGCTCAATGCCAAGCATCACGATCCCCTTGTCTTGTCCACGAGCTCGATTACCTCATGAAAGAGCAAGAATCACGAGTCGAAAGAGTGAAAAGTGTTTCTTAGATTAACTTTATACTTGTCTTGATAGATACATGCTTCACAGGAGGAAGAGCGTTCCTTTAATATTAGTATATCCAGACAACCTACTGCTCTTAAACAGTATTGGAAGCCCAAACTTCTGATCCACCTTTGCCTCACATGTATGGTATGCATGTAGCCCCTAGCCCCCTAATCTTCGTTGGGGTCGCTGAGTTTGTTCCTCATTCAGTAATGAGAGTGAACCTGTGGTATCAATATTGTTCCTTCCACATGGAAATGGTCGCTGGTAAATCTGCACGTGGCGAATGATCCTTCCCTCCTGGCCTCCTTTGGAACCGGGTAGTCATTCTCGAGCAATAAGTCTTCAATGTATGATTCCTCGATACTTGGTGGAAACGAAGCTTCAATCTAACGGCGGCGGCGGAGCTTGCTTATTCATAATAGACGCCATAAAATCAATATGCGACTTCAAATCCTCAATTTCGTCCAAACTCTCTTCCTCAACCAGGTCCCCTCTGCCCGTAAAATTAACACCCCAGGTCTCTTGGTCTATTTCTCCCTCGATGTTGACGATCCGAAGCGGCCAGTCCATTTTCGGATACCACTCAGGGGGTAAAAGCGAAAAGATTCCGTTCACTTCTCGCCTCGCTACACCTTCTAGCCACCACACATCATCCGTCACTTTGATCATGGCAAAGAAGCATGCGATTATCACCAATGCTCGGGGATCGAACTGCTCTATTAATTCCACAAAGCGCCGCGTGACGGTAGCCGCGAAGCCAAGAGTACGAGAACGTTCTGTTTTGCGGTGTGCCCAGTTGAGAAATGCAACGGCGTGTTCGTATGATCGTTTCGTCTCCGCTCTAAGATCTTCCGGGAGTTTCTTCAGCTGCTCGTCCATTCCTTCCAGTAGTGGCGCGAAGAAAGAATGTAGGTCCGGATCCTTGAGCGCGATGGCTGGTTGACCATTAATAATTGGAAAGATTCGGTTACTGTTCCTTAGCCATTGCCAGGATGCCATGACAATAGTCTTGACTCCTTGGAATGTTTGGAACCATGCCAGAGGTAGGACGTAGCCGTTGGTGTGGTCATCCTCGAATCGTCGCGAGGCCGAGGCTTGGAATGCGATCAAAGCTGCAGTTGAAAAGAGGGCTTCGGCATTGAGCTCCGAGAGACTGTTATTCAGCAGCGAAGAGTACTGAGCGAGAGCTGAGGCCATGTAGCTGTGATTTGCGCGTATTAAACTCATGTCATGAGGCTGGAGAGCACGCATATGAAGAGCGGAGACTGCCAGGATGGCATCCATCAGGTAGCTTGCGTCGTAGGCGATGGTGGGTATTGCAACTTGCCAGGCCACATTCTGTTCGGGGTTATTCGAGAAGGTGTGGGATGTGCTTGCGGTGAAGAAGTGCATAAGTTTAAGCTCGAGCGCGCGGGACGAGTGTGGGCTTGCAGAGATTCGGGTCAACTCTCTAGGCTGCCGGTATATGGGCACCATGATATTGCTCGAGGGACTGGAAGCCGAAGTGGAAGCGCTGGTTGAGTCCGGACTTTGTATGTTGATAGATGGAGGGGCCGGGGATTGTGCGGGGAGGAGGGCGTCAGGGTTCTCAAAATCGCAAGACACTCCTACGTGCAACTTATCAGCACAAGTTTAACTGGATTCTGGGTGGAATAGGGCTTTATCTAACCATGCTTGATACAATGACCACAGGCAGGATGTACTTCATCGCACTGTGAGCGGAATTAGAAAGAGCTCAGCTGCAGGGTGACGGGGTAAAGAGTATGCATACCTTGATCTTCCGCAGCTTGCACCTCTGGCATCCGCGTTTGGATTCTGCGATGGGAAACAATGATTAGTATACGGCGCAGATAAAATTGCAAGTGTTTTTCTAGAAGGTTTTTAGGCAATGAGCATACTCTTGTGGGTTCTTCGTGGCGGCATGGTGTTGCTAGAGTGGTTTATGGAATAGGACGAGCCCGTTGCGGACGAAGCGGGCGCATGGTGGTAGTAATAGCGACGGGGAAAGCAGAGTTATTAGAGATATTAGAGATGGATGGCGTTCAGAGTTGAATGTTTAGAAGTGTTGAAACGGCGGAAGACACAGCCCTGTGGATCTGGGGAAGGAGGAGGACGAGGAGGAGGACGAGGACGCAGTTTGCTGGAGAAGCTTGTGAAAGCAAGCACAGGGAGTGGTCGGTTTGCGTGTGTGTGTACCTGGGTGTGTGGGTGTGTGGATGTGTAGGAGTGGTCGTAGTCGGCGCCTCGGAATGGCAGTTGGCCGCTGATGGAAAATGGTTCGAGCAAGCGAAGAATGCGGAAGGAGGACGCTTGTCACCTCCGGCGCGAGCCACACGGGCGACCAACAAGCTGTGGCTGGTGAGCCTGCGTGAGCCCTGACTTGCTACGGCGCATTTGCGTATTCGTTTACCAACGACAAGAGACAAGTGGAAAAGAAGACAGCTGGTTCGGGATGTGGAGTTTGATTGCTCCTTGCAATTTCCATCATCATGTCGTCCTTCTCCAGCTACCAAAATCTTGAACATGGGAATGAGCAGCCGGGCATGTCGGCACAGTCAGGGAACTTGGATAAGTGAGGGAGAGGAATCATGTGTGTGTGGGTGTGTGTGTGAGCTACAGTACTACCGACCGAACACTCCCTTGATGAATAGAGAAGGAGAAACAACCGCAAGAGGGAGGTCCTTGCAACACACGATATCTCCTAATTTTATACATGTCAGTGCTGTATCAAGAGGATCAATAGGCGATACTTGCCCTGGTCTTCTGCTCACAGTCAGTGTTTCCAGTCCATCTGGTGAATCGTGACACGACTAACCAACGGTCTTGGTTGCAGCTTCACCAGCCAAGGCACGACTCGCACAGGAACGAGGCGACCCAAAGATTGCCGAGCTAATAATAACTGGAAGAAGCTCGAGCGGTCGAGGTTTGGAGATAATGGAAACTGCCCTTGCCAGACAAGTGCCCAACGTTTGTTCGAGGTAACAAGAAAGAGGAATCGGAGTTGGGAATACTCCGTCCATTATTCTGATGACAGGACTGGACTGATGCACTCGCCCTCGCCGTATCCTACCACCCACGCACCCTTGGGGGTAAATCAGCAGCCAACATGCGCCTGTCCCGCTTCCATTCTGCCGACGTTGACAAGGTGCCAAAGAATAGATCGATGAGGTAGATGGGTAGGGAGGGAGGAAGGTACCTATAGTAGGTAGCGAAGTACTTCTCATAACCTTCCACCAGCATGAACATGCCACCCTATCCCCGCGCTTAAAAGCAGTAAAAACGGTAAAAGCAGTAAAAGCGGTAAACGCAGCAAAAGCAGTAAAAGCAGTAAAAGCAGCATACAGATAGCCACGGAATGCCATGCTGTAGGCTTAGGTAGTCCAGACCAAGACACTTGACTTTGCCTGACAAATCCACCATGATGGCGTGCTGGTCCAACGACGCCTTTCGACTTTTGCCATCGCCAGAGATGAACGATCTGTTGAATCGGACCACAAGCATTCCAGGTCTTGCGCATCTTCCAGCCTCTCCAACACCCAATGCAAAGCGAATGGCGGGGTTCCATGACTGTACCTTTTGCACCTGCAGGGCGGTGTCGACCAGAGACAATGCAGCACACCATCTCCATCTCGTCAAGGCAATAAAGAAGCCGATAGATCCCTTTTCCATTATAAATCCCAGGTGGGAACCTTCCTGTTAAATTCATCACCTGCTCGATCCGTGGCTATACATCTCTCTAGCTTGCCATTGACTTCATTGCGCCATCGACCCTTCGCGACGTAAATAAACTCCACACGTCACCCCGCTTCGACCGCAAAATACATCGTTCGTTCCCCTCTGAACCCAAAAAAATAAATAAAAAATAAAACCACATCAATTCTGTCTCTCCCCCCCTCAATTCCACCTTCCCGACCGAATCACCTCCCTTCGAACTTCCCTTTGCTCGCCATATTCGACAACGTCAAAATGACCCAAGACCACGGAATCGAGACGCCGCCACGAGCTCCCTCTCCAGTGCACCGCTTCGGCACCCTCGCGGTCCATGCCGGTTCTCCTCATGATCCCGTAACTGGCGCCGTGATCGAGCCCATTTCTCTCAGTACCACCTTCGCCCAAACTGCTGTTGGCAAGCCAGTCGGCATTTACGAGTACAGTCGCTCCTCCAACCCTAATCGCGATAATTTCGAGAAGGCAATTGCCGCCATCGAGAATGCCAAGTACGCTCTTGCCTTCTCTTCTGGTTCAGCGACTACGGCTATCATTCTGCAGAGTTTGGCCGCCGGCAGTCATGTTATCAGTGTGAGTGATGTGTATGGTGGTACGCACCGCTACTTCACTCAGGTCGCAAAGGCACACGGCGTAAAGGTCACATTCACACCCGAGATCGAGGTTGATATTCGCGAGCACATCACGCCCGAGACCAAGCTGGTATGGATCGAGACTCCCTCCAACCCAACTCTCAGGTTGGTGGACATTAGAGCCGTGGCTACTGCTGCTCACGAGCATGGCATTATGGTCGTGGTTGACAACACATTCTTGAGCCCATATGTTCAAAATCCGCTGGACCATGGTGCAGACATTGTCGTTCACTCGGTTACCAAGTACATCAATGGGCATTCGGATGTAGTTATGGGCGTGGCTGCTTTCAACTCGGATGAGATGAGTAAGAGATTGACCTTCTTGCAAAATGCAATTGGTGCAATTCCTAGGTACGTAAACGTTTCATGTCCTGTGCTGCTGCAATTCTGAACGGCTATCAATCCGGAGTTGGCACACCCCACTCTAAATAATTACTAACGAATGTACAAATAGTGCATTCGACTCGTGGCTGGCACATCGCGGATTGAAGACATTGCACTTAAGAGCCAGAGAAGCGACAGCCAACGCAACGACCGTGGCAAAGGCTTTGGAGGCATCCCCACACGTTATCTCCGTCAACTATCCCGGTCTCGATTCTCACCCTCACCGCAAGATTGCAATCAAGCAACACCGAAGTGGAATGGGTGGAGGTATGCTTTCCTTTCGAATCAAGGGTGGCTCTGCAGCTGCCGAGAGATTCTGCCAGCTTACCAACATTTTCACTCTCGCCGAGAGTCTCGGTGGTGTGGAGAGTCTGGTTGAGGTTCCCAGCAGCATGACACACGCTGGTATTCCAAAGGAACAGCGAGAGGCCGTGGGCGTCTTTGATGACCTCGTCCGAGTGAGCTGTGGTGTTGAGGATGCTGAGGATCTTAAGCAAGATGTTCTTCAAGCCTTGGAGAGAGCTGTTGTTGTAAGTATTAATGGCTAGACGCTTGCGCTTAGCTGTTTCAATTCAAATTTCGAACTTTGCTAACTTACTTAGTGGCCAAAGATCAACAACGGCCTGAACGGTCACGCACAAGGAAATGGCATTGCCCACCGAGCATAAGCCTTTCCCGATTCCCATACTTTCGGCGGTTTTATCTTAGTGGCGTTTGGGCGTTGCAGTTTCTCATCATGAGATGGGATGGAGGTTTCTGGGAATACCGGTTTGCATGTCATGATATCATCCGCTAGGTTGCGAAAATTTAGAAAAAATAGACTGGTGTTCGGAGCAATCCAAGCTCTCCCTTGCCGTGGTTCAATGAATCAAAGAACGGAGACTCGTCTCATCCTCACGCTCATGTGGTTTTATGACTATCTATCAGCATTTCGAAAATGCCCAGAAAACCCACGATGTTGTGACTTCCCAATCGTTCTACACCAACGCCCGAAAATGCAATAAACTCCGATCTCATGCTGTCATACCAATCTTTCTTCAGATACCACGTGTCTATTCCTCCTCTGGGTCCTCTTCGCTATCCCACCACAAACAAGGACCCAGTCCAGCGTCTTGCATGGAAGCTATCAGAATATATGGGCTCTGCTTCTGAACACCCTCCTCATTTTCATCCTTCTCGCTGGGTCCATTCGGGGCCTGGTCGGTCCAGATCTCCTCGGTGATTCTAAATCTAACTGTCTCCTGGGCATCGTAGTAGAGGTGAGATCCATCCGGTGCCCACACAAATAGTTGATCAGAGTGGCTGCTGCAAAGAGTTTGTGAGTCAGATGCTCGTTGAAGTTGGGGAGCGTGCACTTACAAGTATGCACCCTCTGGAAGTTTTTCTGCAGGCACGAAAATATCATCGAAGAACTGAGTGCGGACTGCAACGGTTAGAGATGTGTTGATTGATGAGAGAGAGAGCATGAACTTACTGCGGATACCATCTTCCTTGGCGCTGCTGATTCTTCCTAGCAAGACCTCGTCCTTGAAGGGTCTGAAGACGACCAAGCGGAACTCGACTTTCAAACCCTCTTTAGCTTATGATCCGTGGAATTACTCGAGCACACATACCGTTGACATTGACAAGCCCTGTACCGTGGCCAATCAATCCCTCCGAGGCTGAGAGGAGATCATAGAGGCAAACACAGAGGCCAATCTTCTGGATGACTTTGTTTGCATATTTGGCGTTGAGATTGTCATGAATGGCATCAACAGCGTCTTTTCTGAAGTCTTGCGGCGTGATCTGAACCAGATCTGCAATCTTGGTCTATGAAACAGTCAGATTTATCTCTTAGTGTACCATAGATTGTAGTTACTCACAAGAATGAACATAGTGAGAAAGTCTCTGATTTGATTTGATCCGACGTGACTAGAGGAGATCAACTCTCTTCTTCTCACAATTTGAGAAGCTCAAGATGACTAATAGGTCTGTTGATGTCGTTTAGCTAGCTGTTCACCTCTGGCCGACCTCGTTGTCAGGTTTGAGGAGGCACTAGCGCCGAAGTGAAGCGAATTTTAGGTTCCGACAGTTTGGGAGCGCGCACGTCGAGAACAACTGTTTTCGTGTCAAGAATTGGAACATCAACACCTCGGAAGCATCCCGGAATACAAACCCTCAACCAACGTCGTTGCTTCTGCAAAACCGATAACTTGTTTGTCTCAATTGCAAACCCAGACGTAATCCTCACCAGCTAGTAGAAGGCCCTTGACCTTTTTACAGTTACACAAACGCCGCTTTGCAGATTACGGCCTAGTGCCTTGAGCCGAACAAATGCCTGGTAGGTCGATCTCCCATCCTCGTCCTCCCTTCTCCTTTCGCCTCCCCTTTCCGCGTCTTCAATTGTGCTCATCTCACGCCATCACTCATTTGAGGGACGCATCATCAATTCGCATGACAACACGCTAATACCCTTCCTTTGCTCGAGACTAGACTTTACAAACCACTACAAGCATCTGCTGTCGCGGCCTCTCGTGAAGCACGAGCCGATTCGTCCTAAAACTGGTACAAAGAAATCAGTCGAACAGGAATCAACCAGAAACGAATCTGCCGACGACGAATCGAACATGGCTGGCACTCAGCAGTACAGCTTTCCTCCGCCTCCCCCCCTCCTGGCCCACCCCCACATCACCAGCAGCAACCGGCGCAGTATGGATACGCGCAGCCTCCCCAATATCAACAACCACGCGGCGGCGGACCTCCTCGAGGTGGCAGAGGCGGAATCCAGGGAGGTCGCGGTGATTTCCACGCTGCTCCGTTCCCTCACCAACAACCAAGCTACAGTGGTCCGCTACAAGGTCCGCCACAAGGTCCGCCGCAAGGCTACAATGGTCCTCCGAGCCACCAGCAGAACCCAGCTCCGTACATAGGCCCCCAAGCTCACCCCCCATCAGCCCAAGGTCCTCCTCACAATGCCTATGGCCCTCCTCAATGGCAGAATAATGAGCAGCACGGCCCTCCACACCATGCACAACCTCCTATGCACCCGCCACAACATATTCCGCATAATGCTACTCCTTTGGCTGCGTCGAACTACCACCCAAACTATGCCCCCCAGGTCTACCAGAACCAATCCCAGCAATATGGTCCTCAACAGCCACCGCAACAACAGCATCATCAGCAACCCCCTCCACAATTCCAGAACCAACCACAGTTTGGACATCAACAACCGCACCAACCTCCTCATGGTCCTCCTACCCAATGGAACGGTCCATCTCAGCACAACCCACAACAACAACCACAAGGACAATTCAATGCTCGTGCCCGAGGAGGACGTGGCGGCTTTACTAATGGACGTGGCGGACATGAAGCTCCTTTGATGGGTCCTCCCATTCGCATGGGCTTTGACAATGATCGGGGAGACCACATGGCTCAAGCGGGCCCTGGCTTTCCTCAACCGTATGGAAGTCATCCAACCCCACCTGTTCCCTTTTCTCAGCCATTCAATCAAGGCTATTCACCACACTTTCCTCATGCAGGACAGCGTCCACCCGTTGATCCCAATCCTTACAGTTCCCATAACAGGGGTAGAGGGGGCAACATGAACAACTTTCGTGGTCGAGGAGGTCGTGGTGATTTCAATAATAATCAGTTCCGTGGTCGTGACAATCGTCAATTCAGCAATGGCGGTCAAAGACCTTCTGATAATTCTCATAAGCCTGCAGGTGCAGATGCTAATGGCAAGAAGAAGAAGAAGCGCCGCACAAATACTCTTGGTCTCACTCCAAATGGCGTTGAGCATGAAGACAGCGATGAAGAAGTTGATGATGTTGATGAGGAAGCCCGTCTTGTTACTTTACTTGGTCCAGATACCCCACAGTACGTTTCTTTTTTCCTTTTTGATATCACGGAAGATTAGTTCTTCTAGCTAACATGCATAGGCTGCCTACTGATCTTGATGCTTGGCTCCAAGAGCGCCGAAGCCGTTTCCCTACGAAAGCTCGTAGAGAAGCTGCTGCAGAGGAGCTTCGTCAACGAATTGAGCAAGGTCTGCAAGTCCGAGCTAAGAAGGAGTCAAGCAATGGCATTTCTATCAAGAAAGAAGAGGGCGAAACCAAGCTTGAGAAGCAGCAGAGAAAGGCGGAAAAACTTCGACTTGAGCTTGAAAAGGCCGAGCGAAGGATTCAAGAATCTCTTTCAGGGTCCAAGCGCAAGCGTGAGACTGGTGACGAGGGCGATGATGCTCGTGGTAGTGATGGAGAGTCTGATGATTCGTCTGATTCTGATAGCGACTCGAAGCCCGAGACCATGTCTTCGCGCAATGGCGGTCATATGAGGATGCCACCACAACCAAAAGCTCAACTTCAACGCCACTGCAAGTACTTCTCGACCGGAGGAACCTGCGGCAAGAAGGGCAAGTGTCGCTTCGTTCACGACCAAGAAGTTCGTAACCAAGCTCTCAGGGACAAAGAGGCCAATGGTGGCAAGATGACACTCGCTCAACGCCTTATTCTCAACGACACCGCAAAAGATGATCTTACTATCTTGAAGTCTATCAAGTACCTCAAGGAGAAGGGATTGATGTCGGAGCAGCTCACAGCCAACGCATCCAGAAACGATGATGACGACATGGCTGTTCGAGAGGAGAACGGCTATGAGAACAACCTCAGTTATGGCGACAGTTGAACTTGAAGCTTTATTCACTTGGGTCGTTAAATACGTTTTGCTTTTGATAACCCCGACAACTTCCGCACGTTTTCACCACAGCTCCAGCACGGTCAGATTTCGCTTTGGTATGAGAACGGACCTGCGATGCTTCAGTTTGCTGCAGTTACTTTGCACTTTACTCATGTCTTGATTATTGTCCGCGTATTGTCCTCGTTACTTTACACCTTTGAGAAATCCTGGAGGAGATGGCCTGCTTTTTTTCTTGCGAGTTGGCCATGATTTGGTCATATTTGCTTGTGTTCCCACTCCCTTATAGTGTTTTTCTTCCCCGTAAAGAACCGTCGAGGAATCCTTGAGCCTTCCGTCTAGTCGAAGACAAAGGGATCAATAGTGGTTGCTGTTCAATTCTCTATTGAGAAATTGGACAGAAGTTGCAGCCTCACTTGGCGGCAGCTAATTCCCTAAAATGTATATTAAATAGCGTGTTCATTGGAATGGAAACTTCAAAATGTAATCTCTTCTGTCTTCGTTCAGCCCCCAGTGTGTATCCCCTAATTGCTTCCTTCCTTGTGTCAGCCAGAAGGAAAGAGGCCTTGTCATTTTCCTCCAAAGGGCGTCGATGTTGTTGGGAGAAGTCTCGAGCTATCTACGAAGTAATGGTTATTTTGATCCAGTTTTAGCTTACATGAGGTCGTTCGAAAGTCGGTGAAATGACAATCACTTCTTGCAATAATTTTGCACGCATTACCAGATCCCCTTCCTTCCTCCCGGCTTCTCAGTACATTTGAGTAATGGCCAAAGCGGTTCTAAGCTCGTCACGAACCCTAGCTCCAGGCGTATAATTTTCAAGCGAGTGTTACAATCATCAATGGTTTTGAAGAACGTTATACTTGAGAAAAGTGCAGACTCGTAGCTCCTCTGGCCTGAATCTATTCCGAAGTTTGTGTCTGCGTGGGAGCACAAGAAAATCTTATTGCACATGATTCTACTCGAGGAAGTGGATATTTCCAGTGGGAGGAAACATGGGAAGCACGAGAATCCTTCTGCTCCTAATTAGTAACCAGAAATTGATTAAGAGTAGAAGCAATAGCCCTCAACTCACATACGGCACCCTATGCCAGAGCCTTCTCACACACGTCAAGATATGCTTTCGTCTCGTCGTAGATTGCGCCGATTATCGAGATTTATATCAATACGCAATCTGTTCATCCGGCGTATTTTGATTGCCGCGAAATGCAAGCTGCATTCGCACTTCCATTTCACTTCGAGCAAGTGCCAACTTTATCAGCTAATTCCTCCGTGAACAGAGTTCCGGGTTGTTTGCGTAAAGCCCGGAACACTCGTGACGAAGGCGACATACAAGTAGATGTCGTACAAGCTAAAGTTATTGTTGTTTTTGGAGAAAGTTTATTAAATTCGAAAGAGAGTTTTAGGGAATCAAATGGGGGAGTAGAAACGTTGTCACTGGAGCAAAGACGATCATGAATTTGTGCGATGTCTGTAGATTTAATGTTGGATAGATTTTCGAGAATGTGTGAATCAACATCAAGACTCGGTTATGAGAACTCTGGTTGAAAGTAGTTTGCCCCTTGCGATTGAAATTAGAGGAAAGACCTACATCTAAAATCTAACCGTAACATCAAGGTTCATAAGGCGAAGAAGTGAGAACACACCGGACGTGTTCATCGTTCCAAACACCTGCGTAGATTTGGTCATGGGTGAAAGCAAGGCGAATTCGCAGAATGGTTATTGAGTTGATAACATTCATTGGAGGAATGGGCTGCATTGCAGGATCGAAGTAAGTAAAGTTGCAATATACTAGGTTGCAATATACTGGGAGATTCATTGTGCGAATTACAGTTCGTAGAGACGAGCAGTGGTAGTTGCATGAAGATGTGAGTGGACTTGAGAAAGGTCATGGGTCGTCCCTTGTAGAGGAAACCGATGGCAAATCAAGAGAAAATCAATCATGGACATTTCAACACGCTCCCATCCACTTCTCTTGGCTCTTTGACATTCAGCACCCGATTGGAAATATTCCGCATCGCAAATCCATAATCCGCCGATTCAACTGTCGCCGCAATCACAGTTGCATATAGAACTTTTTTTCGTGGTTTGGCGATAAAGATCTCATTTGCTATTATTATTTTTAATAGCCTTTTGCTGTGGTATCAAAGACCTGCATGCAATACACAATGATATCCCCATCCCTAAGATGACCCCCATTTTGCCCCAATTTCCATGCACGCCCCAAGGAAACGACAAATTTACTTGAGAGGGATGAAACGAGAGGAGTGAGTAGCACCAATACCTGGACGACCGTGCTTGACTGGGGAGCTGTAGAGAGAAAATTTGTTAGCATATAATTCTCTGAATTGCGCGCGTTGTTGCAGCATTCTGCAGGCAGATTCGGTGAGGGTATTCCATTCAGGGAAACGTACTAGGAGATCGAGAACTCTCCCAAGTAGTGACCAACCATCTCGGGCTTGATCTCAACCTGGTTGAACTCCTTTCCGGAGTAGATACCGATGACGCTGCCAATCATCTCTGGGACGACAATCATGTTTCGGAGATGTGTCTTGACGAGGTCGGGTTTCTCGTTGGGCTTGGCCTCCTGCTTGGACTTGCGCAACTTCTTGATGAGGCCCATGGGTTTGCGCTTGAGACCGCGGTTGAAGCGACGACGGGCGCGTGCGTGCACAATATCGCGGAGTTGGTCGGAGGAGAGATCGAGAAGTCTGCGTGTGATGAGAATATAGGGTTAGCAATGTCCCCTTTGAATTCTTTCACGGTTTTGTGTATGGGTATTGTGTGTGTTTTCGAAGACGGGTAGTTATTCGATGTAGAGGAAAAGGATTATGGGGCGGCATACTGTTCGAGATCAACTCCACGGTAGGAGAACTTCTTGAAGGATCTCTTCTTCTTGATCTCGGCAGCCTCGACGGGGTCCTGTGGAGAGAGGAAATGATTAGCACTTGATCATTCATGATACGCAGAGATAGGCCGCCGGTAGCAGAGACACGATGGATTTTCGCAGATACTCACGTATTCGTCAGCCATGATTGTGGTGTTTTGGAGAAATCTGGTCGTTGGTCGGATTACTTGGAGATGGAAGTCGTGCATGCGAAAGAGTTTTGCGATTGAGGTTC
>JBAMDN010000788.1:0-12543 GCA_037074945.1 Tetracladium marchalianum | reverse complement strand
TAAAAGACCACCTCTGACAACATTGCAAATCTCTTCGATTGTGGTTTCTGGGTGGATGTTGCCCAAGTAAACAGTTCGGTTACCCAGGTTGTTGATTCCTCCAGCAGACGTAGCGACAGCAGCAGCGGCTACGGATTGCTGGGCCAAAGCATTGGAGATGAGATCACGATCAGCTCCATTGAGGACATGAGAATATCCTGGAGCAATACCAAGATATTGAGCAGCGTTTTGTTGTTGTGTTTTGGAAACATAGGCACATCGATCCTTGCCGTAGTACACACGGCGGGGAGATTGCCATTTTGCTTCTTGTGGAAGTTGTGCAACCGCTTTGATGGCATTTCCGATGGAAAGGAAATGAACAAAGCCAATGGACTTCTCACGAACAATCTTGACAGTGTCGATTGGACCAAACTTGCTCAAATCCTCTTTCAACTCCTCTTCCGTTACAGTCTCCTCCAAATTACCCAAGTAGACATTGCGGGACGCCCCTGATTGTTGCACAGCCAAAGCAACAGAGGTTGGCACCTGTGACGGTTTGCCCCATCCGACCTTGATATCTTGACCTCTGATAGCAAGCTTTTTCAAGATTGCATCAGAGTGGAAGTGAGTGGCCGAGCTTCCATCCAAGAAAGAGATGAAAGCACAGTTCTTGTCTGGCAAAAGTCTGACCGACTCAATTTGTCCACTTCGCACATGACCCAAAATCTCCTCCGCAGATGTCTCGGGAGGGATGTTTCCCAAGTAGACGGTTCTGCTGGTTCCCGAAACTACCCCTGAGGCCATTTGAACAGGGGATGATGGCTGGATTTGCAGTTGTGACATTTGGTTGTTAATGGTGGCGAAACCGTTTGTTGGAGATTGTTGGGTGTAGAATTGAGGAGCACCGTAGGTCGAGGGCGAGACCAATGTTTGGTACAATTGAGGAGACATCTGCTGAACCGGGCTGCTGATGCCTTGTTGTTGCTGGGTCAAGTTTTGTTGTTGGAATGCATAGTTTTGGAACTGAGGACTGAAAGCAGCAGGGGAGCCAGGTTGGAAAGGAGATCCAAGGAGAAGTTGGGATGGGAGCAGAGGAGTGAACTGCATATCAAAAGCGGTTCCTGGAGTTGCCATATCATTTTGCTGTCCGTGAGGTTGGCTCATGGGTTGCGTATTGATGGAAGGGATGTTGGCTCGACTGCGAGGGTGCCTCTCGCCATAACCCATGGAGAATTGGTTGGAGGAGTATGCACCGTGGGAGAATCCAGTATCGCTGTTCGAGGGCTTCGAGGCGTGGCCAAAGCGACTACCGTTTGGTGCAGAACCGTTTTGGCCGTTCGACATTGCTTGTGTGTCCTGCATCCCGAGAAGATGAGGTTGCAGGACAAAGCTGTCCCGCGAGAGTGGTGATAGGACCGCCGTTTTGAAGGTTAAGAGTGCCTAAAACGGCACAAAGGAGGTGATGGTAGTGTGGTGAAAGGATCAGCCAATTGACAAAGGCTGATGTATGGGGTGATCGAAGCTATCGAAACTCGACGGGGGCGTGGCAGCGAAGGATATTATGCTCGTCGAAATATTCGGAGATGTTTCCCGGCAGAAAGGAATCACCCAAAGCTGATCCAACCTGTGTATATGATCCAACAGTCTGATATTGCGTACAAGTGGCTCGATGCCTGGAGGTACCTGGGTGCAGATGTTTGTTCGAATCAAGGGGTTTAGTATTCAAAATCTGAAATTTTCTCCCGTGTTGTACTTGGAGATTCGAAGGTACAGACAGGTAGATGGCGGCCAGGTAGCTTGATCAAGGAGGGATGATTGATGTCTGGGATGTGAATAGAAGCTCGCAAATTAAGATGGAAGAATGAATAATAAATAGAGTACAACTATTAATGAACGAGAGTGGTCTCTGGGCCTGTAAAAGAGGACCCAGGGAGACGGAAGAGGGATGGCAACTGAATGCAACAGAAAAGAAGATGTCGGAGAGATGAAGATGTACGAGAGGAAGAGGAAGAGGAGGAGCAGGAGAAGATGTAGAGAGAGAAGGCCAGAAGAAAGCGAGAGGAGGTAGTTGGAGATGGAAAAAGATTGGATTCATTACCGTCGAAGGAGCACCCTTCCAAAACGGGAGCGACCTCATTTCCTGAGGGTCGTCTAACGCCAACGGGGATAGTCAGTATGGATGGCCGTCCAGGGGTAAGTGCACTACAGCGCTGTAGTGTCCTGTAGTGCGCTGTCGGCTGCTGGGTCGGGGTGCGAGCCAGGGGAAGGAGCCTATCAGGGGCTGCATCTGCCGTGGGAGACTTCACGATGTCTGGAGTGAGAGTTTCGAGGGAAGTTTATCTTCGCCTTCTGCATTTGTTTGAGCCTGCGAATAGCTTCATAGTAGATAGAGTGCTATTGCGTAGTGTTCGGCCGTGGAAGTACAATACACACAACGAAAGCGAACCGACAACCAACACACGCCCTTGTGGACGCCGCATGACCCAAAGGGACAAGAACCAAAGGGACAGAAAAGGGGGAGGCCGAACACTAACACCGACCCAATCTGATATTCCTCGCACGGTGCACACCACACCATCGATAGACACCAAGATTACTACGGCGTACTATCGTTATTTGACGTCCAATCCATGGCCCTTCGCCATCGCCGTCCCAATAGTGATCTTATCCCCTCTCTTCCCCGAGCACATCCCCATATCACAAACTTGTCAGCCTCGTCCCCCCATCCTCGTCGCCGTTTCAGAAATCACGATGTCTTCAACTCGAAACCGCCTCGCCGCTTTGCAAAGTGGAGAGCTTTTTATCTGAAGTCTTGTGTCTGCGTTTGGGGGGCAAGCGAGGTCCCTGAGAACCACAAGTCAACAAGCAGCACGACTCTGTAGGCGAGGCGAACCTCCAGCCCGATGCATTTGTCTTTAACTTCGGAGTGCAGCGTCTACTCTATGGCCCCAAGCGCCAACGCAGTGCGACGCCGTACAGCGTCGTCAAACACCTGCCGGAGTAACTTTGCATCCATTAGTCGTAAGTGTAACGGTGTTTCGGGCCTGCATCATCTTTATGTCAACGTTCTTCTAAAATACTGTTTTTCATCGACTGTTCAACGCATATCGAATACCTGCATGTCGGAGCTGACGACTTGGCTGATATCTGAAGTCACGTCCACTGCTTGGAATTTTGGAAACTGGCGATGATGTTGGGAAGATATGCATGAAGTTTCATCATTCTCCCATTCGTGGTTCACAAGACCGCACTGTTCAATAGTGACTCTGGGTGAGCCTGGTCGGTGGAGAATTGGCAACCATGTGCAATCAATATCACCTACCCACTTGGCTGAGAGAACCGGCCAAACGGCAACAAGACCCTGTTAAGATCGTCCCATATCTCAGCATATCTCGGGATCCAAAACAGCATCTTCCCTGAAAGATAAAGGGTCATTTTCAATTGTAGTCTATTTGCAATCGCATGGCTCTCTCCGATAATTCTGCCTGCTCCTAAATCATAAAATCTATCTTATTCCATCGCTCATGTCCATCACCATCAGCACGACCATGGTTCAAGTCTATGGCTTGCAACGGCCCATGAATCGAGGATACAAACAACACGTGCGGACGGAGTGTTGTTGGCACATCCATGCGATGAATCGTTCTAGACCGAGACCGTAACCACCATGGGGTGAGGTACCATACCTACACACGTTAGAACATATCGTACGTGAGAAAAATGAAGAAGACTTACTTTCGTTGCTCGGTGTACCAATAGTACTCCTTTGGCGAGATACCCTCTCTCTTGTATGCATCCATCAACTCATCATAATCGTCCATTCTCATACTGCCACCAACAATCTCACCAACACCGGGCATCAACACATCCACACTCTCGGTAACACGACGATCAGAGTCATCCTTCTTCATGTAGAACGCCTTGATCTCGACTGGGAAGTGGGTAAGAAGGATAGGGAGGTTGATGATGTCGGTCATTCGTCGCTCCGCAGCCTCGGCGATATCGTCTCCAAAGACATGAGGGTTACCCTCCTCGTTGAGGATTGGTGGATCTTGAGCGTTGAGCCAGTCAATCGCATCGGCGTACTTCATGCGCTTGAAAGGTCGGACGGGGGCCTTGAAATCTGGGTTGAGCTCCTTGATGTAGCCAGCAATCTCCTTGTCCTCCAGAACTGTCTCAATGACACGGCTGATGACCTCCTCCAAGTGGGTGAGAAGATCCTCGAAGTTGATGAAGTCCAACTCTCCCTCAACGTGTGTGTATTCCGACAAATGACGACGAGTGAGAGACTTTTCAGCACGGAACGACTTTTCAATGCAGTAGACACTTCCCAAACTGGGAAGAGCGGTTTCGAGGTAAAGTTGGGAGGATTGGGTGAGGTAGGCCTTTTCATTGTAGTAGTCGAGCTCAAATAGAGTAGCACCACCTTCAACCTGAGTCTGCACAAACGCTGGAGGACTGACTTTGGTCATTTTCAAGTCCCTGAATGTTTTTGCAAATGCCCACTCAACGGCGGACCGAACCTTCATGACCGAAGCAGCTGTATCACCTCGCAGAACCAAATGGCGGTTGTCCAACATCGATGACTCCCATTGATCTTGTTGCGCAGACACCTTGTTGGTGATGGCATCCGCATCCGATGGACTGCGACCCAGAACCTCATAGTAATCAACGTGCAATTCCCTATCATCTGGTGCTTGTTGGCCTTGAGGAACCTTCTTCATCTCACCATAGAGAGTAAGGGATGTGCCTTGGGCAAAGGTGATGGCATCGTATGTCTTTGTGAGCTCTCCAGCCACGAGCACACATTGAAGGTGACCGTATCCATCAATCAATGTAATGAAGGTGGCTTGCTTCTGTTGTCGCAACCTGTGAATACGACCAGAAACCTTGACTCGTGTGCCCTTGACCTCCCCATCTCCCAGTGCTACCGTCTTATCGCCAATTGTGATCTTGACTGCTGCTGGCAAACTCTCATCCTGCTTGATAATGATCTTCTTGGCCTCCTCGAAGGTTCGCAGACGGGCCTTCTCCTTCTCTTCCTCGGCGGCGGCTGCTTGTTGTTGCTTCAACACCTTCTTCTTGTGCGCATCCAAAGCTCCCTGAGCTTTCTTGACTGCACTCTTTGCAGGCTCCTTCCAAGCCAATCGTTCTGCTGGATCACCGTCTGCGCTGACGGGGCCGGTAGTCGAGGCACGAGATAGGTAGCTCTTACCCTCGGTGCCATTGTTTTGAATGAAGGCATATGCCAGCGTCTTGTAGGGTTTGGATTCTGTGCCCTCGGTGGACTCCTCGTCAATTCCTACGTCGGTGTCGACATAGATAGTCTCTTGCTTAACGCGCTCGGCGAGATCCTGGATTGCAGCCATGTTGTCGCGTGGGTGTTTTCCTTATTGGTGGTGGTCGGAGTTTGTGAATTTGTTTGGGGAGATCTGGTGAATTGTGATGATGGCGGGGTACTTTTTAAATGCCACTCGACACTTCTGACTCACAAGCGACTTCAAACTCACCCGAAACGAGTTCTCAGATAAGATACCAGATCGAAACATTGATAATTTCGAGTATTCACAGTAGAAAAGCAATCAGAAATGACGAGCTCTAGACAATATTACTACGGTATCAATTGAGGCAAGCCTCGAGCTATGTTCTTGAGAGATTTCCTCCCTGCCCGAACGGTGTCCGAGTACGAGTGCGGAAGGCGGTTAATTATGGCAGAATTTGGGTCACAATATAGTCTTGGCAATTTACACGAGTTGACGCGACTTTGACCAAGGACGCGACGGACAACTCTAACATTTGTGACAAGCAACTTTTCAGCAATCAAATTCAACATCCAAAGTCCCTTCCAAGTTATCCTTTGATCACGAACCTCTATATACTCAGCCATAATTCGATTCGGCTACCCGTCAGTCGGTCCTGCCTAAGATTTCCCAGGCAGTCACGTTCCCTGCCTAAACTTGAGCTCATTGTGGACGAAACGAAGCTGCATCAAAAGCACCTCTTGCGCTGTCTATAAAGGAACACCAGTTCCTATCATCCACCAGCGCAGTGGCTTCTCGTCGTTTATTCACAACAGCCGTGACAGTCGGACGCATTAAATTGTTTGGAACTGTCGCAAGAATGCCTCCCAATGGTGGTCAAGCAACGTTAAAGTATGTGAAGGACTCTCAAACCACCCTAGGGTGCGTTTTCTCACGGTCAATTGGAAGGTTTATGTCTAATTTGATATCGCAATAGGTCGTTCTTCAAAAAACCCAATGGCAGCGCCGCCAATGGTGCTCCTCCCAAACAATCGAAGCTTGCTTTCTCCAACAAGTCGAATCCAAATAATGCTGCTAGAAGTTCCTCGAAAACAGAAGATGAAGATGTAGAGATGAAGGAGGAGTCTGAGACTAAACAGGATGAAGAGGATGAAGAACATGTGAAGCCAAAGGTCAAAAACGAGATTGCCAACAAGAAGAATGCAAAGTCGGCGAAAGGTGTGGTATTCCGGAAGAGACATTATTGCGTAAGCTTACTGTGTGTCGGCAGAGTCTAAAAAGCGATCAAGATCCCCAGTATCCAAGGACGGAGATGAAAAATTTGTCAAATCAGAGGAGGACGACGGCCAGATGATTGACAGTGACGACGAACCTGTGGTTAAGAAGTCAAGGAGAGGACGAGCCAAGATCGAGCAGGACGAAGAGGATGAAGAGGATGTGAAGACTTCCCCGAAGAAATCCAAACCGACATCCAAGCCCAAAGCCAAGGCTGCTTCCAAACAGGCCAAGAAAGAAGAGCAGGCCAAGCCATCGTCACGAAGAGGATCAAGTGCGTCGGTATCGACATCGGAAGCTGGATCAATTGCCGAAGAGGACGATGACGTGAAGCCAGATGTTGCAGCAAAAGCACGAGAGAAGATTCAGACTACACTGAAGTCGAAGAACAAAGATCCATTCCCAGATTGGAAAGCTGGTGAACCAGTGCCATATGCTGCTCTGTGTACGACATTCTCTCTGATCGAAATGACATCGAAACGACTAATCATTACTGAACACTGCGCGCTCTTTCTTCGACAAGTCATTCGTTTGACTCCAGATGATCTGCTGTCGACCATTCTTCTCATGGTCAACAAGCTCGCGGCTGATTATGCTGGTATTGAACTAGGAATCGGAGAGTCTCTCATCATGAAGGCAATTGGTGAGAGTACAGGACGTACCTTACAGATCATCAAGGCAGATCAGCAGAAGATTGGCGATCTTGGATTGGTGGCTGTACAGAGCAGAGGAAAGCAACCGACGATGTTCAAGCCTAAGCCGTTGACAATTCGTGGAGTTCACAAAGGATTGATGGATATTGCCACAATCAGTGGTAACGGTGCTCAGGGTCGTAAGGTTGATGGCATCAAGAAATTGCTTTCGGCCGCAGATGGAAATGGCAAAAAGATTGATATAACTAATGACAAAGGAGGCCCCAGCGAAGCCAAGTTTATAGTGAGATTTCTGGAAGGTAAGCTTCGTCTTGGTTTGGCTGAGCAGACCGTTCTTGTTGCCTTGGCGCAAGCCATGGTCTGCCATGAAGTCGAAAAGAAGGGATCTGGGAAAGTTCCTAGTACAGATCAGTTGGCCAAGGGGGAGGCGATGTTGAAGCAAGTCTACAGGTAAGTTTTGTCATTCTATGTAGAAGTTCTAAACTAACATCACTAGCAATCTCCCAAGCTACGATGTCATTATTCCTGCCATGCTCAATCATGGAATCATGGAACTCAAGGAGAATTGCAAGTTGCAACCAGGTGTACCCCTCAAACCCATGTTGGCCAAACCCACAAAAGCTATCACAGAAGTTCTTGATCGATTTGAGAATCAGACTTTCACTTGTGAGTACAAATATGATGGCGAGAGAGCTCAGATTCACTACGTTGCGAAAGATTCGCCTGTCCAATACCAAGGTGCAACACCGGCAGCCTTAAAGACATCTGGTGGTGGTATTACCGCCATCTTCTCACGAAATTCCGAAGATCTTTCCAAGAAGTATCCAGATATTCTCTCAAGACTGAATACATGGGTCAAGCCGGAAACTAAGAGCTTCGTCCTCGATTGTGAAACAGTTGCCTGGGACATGAACGAAAAGAAGGTCCTTCCTTTTCAACAACTCATGACCAGAAAGAAGAAGGATGTCAAGGAGGAGGACATCAAAGTCAAAGTTTGTGTCTTTGCCTTTGATTTGTTATTTCTGAACGATGAACCAGTTGTTGAGAAATCACTGAGAGAGAGACGCACTCTTCTCCACAGCGCTTTTAAGTCTATTGAAGGCGAGTTTGGTTTTGCAACAAGTATGGACGGACAGGAGATTGACGAAATTCAAACTTTCCTTGATGATTCCGTAAAGGCATCCTGTGAAGGCCTGATGGTGAAAATGTTGGATGGTACAGAGAGTGGTTACGAACCCAGTAAACGCAGTCGTAATTGGCTCAAGGTATGATGAAGCCCCTGTCCATCAGAATATAGTTAAAAAATTTCAGATCAAAAAAGATTACCTTGCAGGCATCGGAGACTCCCTCGACCTTGTCGTTCTCGGCGCCTACTACGGCAAAGGCAAACGTACATCTGTGTATGGTGCTTTCCTTTTGGCCTGCTACAACACCAAATCCGAGACCTACGAAACAGTCTGTAACATTGGTACTGGCTTCTCTGAAGAGGTACTCAGCCACCTTCACTCAGAACTCAGCCAAATCACAATCGACCGTCCCAAACCATTCTACTCACACTCTTCTGGCGGTCAACACCAACCGGATGTCTGGTTTGAGCCCAGATACGTGTGGGAGGTTAAGACAGCCGATTTGACGCTCAGCCCGAGATACAAGGCTGGATGTAAGGAGGGTGTTGATCCAAGTGGTGAGAAGGGAATCAGTCTGCGCTTCCCACGATTCATCAAAGAGAGAGATGATAAGAAACCCGACATGGCAAGTTCGAGTCGACAGGTGGCAGAGATGTATAGGAAGCAGGAGAGTGTGAGTAAGAGTAAGGGGCCGGCCGTTGATGATGATTTTGAGTATTGATTGTGTTGGGCACTATCATCAGATGATGTTTGCAGATGTCAGGTGGTTCATGTTACTCCATGACAGAATGTTGAGCTTGCTTTGCTCCTGTACCATGGGCTTGCATCGTTTTGTGGAATACTCGATTTTTCATAGAGCGAAGGAAATGTTGAGCTTGCTTTGCTCCTGTACCATGGGCTTGCATCGTTTTGTGGAATACTCGATTTTTCATAGAGCGAAGGAAATGTAAGAGTGGCGTTGGCGGTTTTACGGGATCAAAAGGTTTCATACTGGGAAGGCATTTTTTTATTGTCTACTGCTGTTGCATCTTCTGTACCATACACTTCTCATCTAAATACTGTTAACTGGAGATTTGCTCATTTTAGCTCTACAAATATGGAAGAAATGATGAACTAATTCGCTCAAGAAAGAGATGAATACAATTCAACGGAATTGAGGATGTGGTTTGTTAATGTTGGCTTCTGTCTCACATACCTACATTGTGATGTTTGCTCGGTATGTTTTGGAATTATTTTGCATATTCCAGACTTCTAGTAGTCAACCGTGCTCTTCTCGAATAAAACATCAGATTTCCTTGTCTAGAGACTAGACTTTCTCTGTATTTATCTACCTTACGGACTGTGTGGGCGTTTTTGGGTGATATACCATGTGCTCAACGAGCACTAGAGCAAATGAAAAAGCGCAAATGTCTACGGACTGTACCTGAGCAACCGGTCACTCTCAAAGTTAACTCGACAGTAAGAAGGACAAGTATGGATAGTCGGATATGCTGCAATGCAGGAGGTGTTGTCTTGCCTGCGTAAGTAAGTACCTAGCCATTGCATGTGTGCTGCTCGCCGTGAGGAGGAAGGGAGCGGTGTACCATGTATGAATGGGCTTGACATTGCGTGGTTGCCTAGTCTTGCATTTGTGTTACTTGATATTGGTGGAGGGGATTTTGCTTGGACAGTGAAGGTAGGTATCATAGAGCAGGAGGAAGAGGAAGGATTGTATTCTGCAAGATGAACTTGCAAAAGTCACACCCGATAGTTTGGAGGGGTAAGATGTAAGAAGATGTATTCAAGACACTGATACACACTTTCACTCATATAAGACTAAACAAGGAGGCATTTCCCATCCCAACTTCTCTAGGCCAAGCTTTGTGCGAGATAAAACAGTAAGCACAACGGCACGACGTTTCTGCTGTCCTCGGATGTCTAGCTGTTGTGTAAACAATTCTAACCATTTTGGTCTGGATGATCTACTTGGCACTACAGACGAGGATACAGCCGCAACGCTCATCGCTATCGAAAATCATTGGTGGGTTGGATTTGAGAGGAGACAGCAAGGACAATAGGCAGTTCTGGAGGAAGGATGAAAGAATGCAGGAATCCACGGTTTTTGCTCAATGTCCTCGACTTTCCTTGGGCCAGCTTGAAGAGCATGGTGATGACACGAAAGAGCTCGTATAGAATATGCAACTTTCCGTGTCAACCCTGGCTTCGTGTTGGAGGATAGCGATTTTTGAACTTCTTTCACCGACAGATCAACGTCTTCTCACATTGAGTGATCTCTGGACCAGTCTATTCCATATCCCTTATTCCCATCCCATCCCATCCAACTCCTAAGCTCGATCACACTACAATGCCAACAGTATGCCCCTTTCGTACTTCCGTCGCTCTCGCCTCTGCCTTTGCTCTGTATTTCCTTTTCCTCCTAACCTCAATTTCAACCTTCTCCATCTCTCTCTCAACTCCTAACAACTGAGGAACAATTTCCTCAACGAACTTCACCGCTTCTCCTTGCGCTATCTTCAAGGCTTGTGGAGTGAGGATGCCGAACATTCGTATGGGATCTATTGTCTTCTTTTCCTTTGTCTTCTCGCCGTTCTCCTCTTCATGGACCAATTCTGTCTCTGTTCCTGTTTCCGTTGCCGTCTTCAGTTCTGATCCTCCAACCTCTGCCCTTCGCACCGCAAATTCGGCTTCTGACCTTACTCTACATGTTCGAGATGCTTGCATTCGGGAATCATAGTAATCTGCTCCATAGCGAATGCCTCGGTCGGCATTGAAGTTCGCACGGGAGATGTTTTGCTGGATCTGTAAGAAAGAGATAGTTAGTCAGTTTTATGCTTCATAAGGAGTCATAGAGGGATAGAGAGATAGAGGGATAGAGGGATAGTAGGGTGGTAGAACGGACCGATGCTTGGACCGTAGACAGCTGTTCTCGGAGTGTGGTGTATTGATCCAGTAGCCCCAGGTACTTCTCCAACAATTCGTCGATTTCTCGGGAGAGGGTTTGCGGATCTGTGTCTGCCATATTTTGTCTTTTCTTTGCCTGTAGTACGTGACCAATATTTAGCGGTGGCTGCTTGGTTGTTGAGGGATGGAGGTTGTTGAGCTCTAAGATGAGGTGAACACTGTCTCGCATAAGGTTTGCACCGGCGTTTACTGTAATGCGGCTTTGCAATCTCCTCTCTTTTGAAATTCCCAGTATACACTTGACGGTTGTGCAAATACAAATATGTAAACACACAGACACGGGGTGCTCGGGCTGATCTCGTGTGGAATGGCGTGGTTTGTTGATGTCGTGTGGTCTAGATTCCAGTGTTTGTGATAAGGAGGAATGGAGAGGAAAGTGGGATTCGACACTGTACACAGCACCCGGCCAGTATTTGACACTCGCTATCCTGAAATACAGCAGGAGTAGAGGAATTCATCTTCAACAAAGGAACTACCCACATCCCCGGGTTATACTCCTGTCATTGTATCACAGTGGTATTGAGTAGATTGTCACTCTCCTGTATAATGTTTCGCCATCTCGGAGCTCTGACCGGGTCCTTTGCCTGCAATTCCCTCCCGTCACAACGCCCCTTGGCGGGTTGTTTCACGACCGAAATATAAACCCATTTGCCATTCCCAACGACGCCCAATAACTCCTACCAAACGCTGTGCTGCAGTAACGACGACGACAAGTTTATCATCATCCCCACGAGTTGTGCGAGTTGAAGTGCATTTCATCTAATCTGCCTCGCTGTGTCCACTTTCTTCCATTATCTCTCTCTCTCTGGTGCCTGTCTCCCTTGCCTATTATTAGGCTCAATCCCACGACGACCCCATCAACCCCAAGTAGATTGAAACCAACAACAATTCCTTCAATATCAATCCCTCCGCCCATCCATCCCACTCTACCACGGAGATCCCACAAACGGCACGTGCCCCAAGCAATAGCATACCATACCAGAGCAGCGGTGCAGCGTGTTGATGAAAATGTCAGGGCATATTTTCTAGGTCGTAGAGCCCGATCAGACCGTCATCGCACTTGGTGTGACCCATTCACTTGAAGGTGAGAGTGGACATGGTGTACCCCGGTTGATTGCGCTGTCGCGTTTCCATGTGGTTTAGGCAAAGCCTAGGCGTTGTACAGCGCTTAAAGAGTTACTGATGATTTTTTGATACAGTTTTCGCTGTATCTAGCTCGCTTTGTAAGGACCGAAGACGAGCATCATTTGGATATTTTAGTTTTAATTGCAACAATCACGAGCACCG
>JBAMDN010000787.1:0-29238 GCA_037074945.1 Tetracladium marchalianum | reverse complement strand
TGTCTAGGATGCTACAAGGCTGGATCCGAAATAGCTGCTGAGTGGTATGTAGTTCTGGAAGAGCTGGACATACTGTATTTTCGAGTACTGATATCACGTGATGAAAGTACATTCCCAAAACGAGGCGCAAAAGATGGTGATCGCGAGGTAAGTGGGAGTATGTTCAACCTGGAAGGACAATGACTGAGTTGGGAATCCGTAGTTTCGAAGGCCAAGGGTACCAGGACAACGGGGAGATCCCAGTCGAAAGAAGACCAACCATCCCGATGAGCACCAGCAGACTTTCAATTCCGTGGAAAGAGAGAACGAAAATGTGACACGACCAAACTTTGAGACAACTCGAGTTGTGCAATCAACCACGAAGAATCTTCCAGCAAGTAATGCCGTAACATCTCCTGCAATGTCACTTCTGCATGCGCGAAGTCCAAGTGTGCATCGAGAACTCCTCCCACCATATGCCGAAGTGATTCAAGGTTGCAAAGCCCTGAGCAGCTCTTACCTTCAGCTAGGCTTTATACCAAAAGCTATCTTCCTAGAACGCCTCACCACGGACTTCGAATCTGTGAGCTTGTTTTTGCTCCTAAGTATTCTAAGCGTGTCTGCTCGCTTCACACCAAGTTTAATAGAAAGATATGGCAGTGGTGCGAAAGCGAGTGAATATTTCATTGCCAAAGCTACCGAAATGGTGCCGGTCGAGATGTATAAATCGTCGCTGGATCGGACGCAAGCTTTGTTCCTCTTGGCGATTGCGGATTGGGGGAATGGAAATAAAGACCGTAGTTCGGTAGGTCTCCTCCTCCCTTCGCATACATTTTCTTACTAAAGCTAATTATTCAAGATGCACATGGGTCTTGCCGTTACCAGTAAGTGTTTTGGCAACAATAGAATTCGGGAGTTTGAACCAACTGACTTGGAAGTGGCCGGAATCCTCCGTCTCCACCGAGAAGAAACATATCTCCTCCCTGCAACAGCGACAGCAGATGAAGTAGTCGACTCCGAAATGGCTCGTCGTACTTTCTGGATGATTGAAAGTAATCCGAACCCCTCATCCCTTGCCATTCCAATGAATCGTCTCAACTCACTCTTTCTGCACAGGTCAAACAAATCTCCACTCTGGACACAGCACCCCCTTCCCCTTCGCACTGAGCGACATAACAGCCCAACTACCTTGTTCTGAAAGTGACTTCGCATTCGGCGTCATTCCCAGCGAGCGTGCAGTCCTACTTGGGAGTCAAGCCGCAGCCGCAAATCCCTCTCTTACTTCTTCACCTTCACGATCGCTGTTTGCAAGTCTGATTCAAAGTCATAACTTATGGGGACAGGTAGCAAGACGAGCGTGCAGAAGTGAGAGAGAATTAGATGGTGTGGCACCGAAGCCCTGGGAGAGTCGGAGTGAGTACTTTGAGCTGTCGAGTACACTGAAAGAATGGGAGAGAGGCCTGCCGAGTAAGCATCAGTGGTCGATTAGAAATTTGAGAGGGTATAAGGCGGAGAGTTTGGATTTGGTAGAGTGTTGCTCTCTCCTGCGCTTTTTGAAGACCTTACTGACGGATGTGGAAAAGGCGTACTTGGCGACTGTGATGGTGTTGCGATTGAGCAATATCGTTTTGAGAAGAATTTACCATCCCGAGTATGATATTTGACGATTTGAATTTCATGGGTCAGACAGCTGATGGTATGCAGTATCATGGCCGCTCTCTCCGAAACTCAAGTACAAACATCTCAAGCACCACCTCAATTCTGGGAAACCATGTCCGAAGAGTTGTTCCAGAACGTATACAGTCTTTACGAACAGATCGATGCTTACCTCCCTCTCAGATCACGAGAAGAGGGCTTTCCTCCCATCATCGTCTTTTGTACTTACATCTGTGGTTCTCTTGCTTCATATCTCTGGAAGACACCTCAGCGTCAGTTGTGTCACCTCTGTAATTCTCAGTCGCAGCTAATAAATTGATAGTTTGCATTCGGCTCTCCCAATCTGCAAAGAAGATATTCGATGGATGTCTAGAGGCGCTCACCGAACTTCAAGATGCCTGGCCGATGGCTTCGAGGTGGCAAGAAGCTCTTCGAAAACTTGCTGTGCCAATGACAAATCCTGCTTCACATCTGCCTCAAACTGCAGAGATTGGGCATCAAGTTTTGAGTCCCATAGTATGTCTACGAACATCTTCAAGCATTCTGTTGTCGGAAGAGACAGAACTGACATATCTGTAGACGACAATAGACCCAAACATTCCAAATATCCCCATTGAAAGTTTCAATCACGCCATCGACTCCGAGCACCCGATTCGCAACATTCCAACCTTCGATTCTACACCAGCTTTTCAAGATTCATCCCATAATCCGTTCACTTCTTCAAACATGAGTAGTCTCCCAATTGATTTGTTTGAGGCTGAACTCACTGCATTCTTGCAAGGGGAGGTACCAGTCGATGTATGGAATGGCTGGGACTGGCAGTGAAAACGAATTGAAGAATTTGACTTAACAATCAGCAATTCTAGAGCTCAATTTGTGCCAAAAGCTTCGGCAAGAGCATTCGAAGCATCTCTAACAAGCTCTTTTCCGAGATCAAGCACCCTGGATAAGAACTGTCAGTATTGAAAGTCATCAACTCAGGAAAGAAGCTCAAACTCACCCTGTATCAGAATCAGTATCTGTTTTCAGAACCAAGTGATGAAAGGAACCAACGTACCATCAAATGCCAGCAAAGAATGCGTACACCCCGGATATACTTTCGCAATAGCATCCACACCCATCTCCCTCAACAGCTGGCCATACTCCACTCCCTCCTTTGCCAAAATATCCATCTCCGAAATACCCATCCAGGCCTTCGGACTCTTAGCGATCAAATTTCTCGGCGCTTTGTTGGGCGACGCCAGCCAGCTTTCTGCATCATTTTTGTCGGGAAGATACATATCTCGATACCAAGTCATTCGAGCAGGTGTTAGCCACGGAGCGTTCTGATTTGAGGACCACGATGTTTGGATGGTGGCGGTGTTGTCTATGACTGGGACTGTCATGAGGAGAAATGTTAGAGGAATAGGAGGTGTGAGGGTGGAGGCTGCAAGGGAGAGGGCAGCTGCTAGATTAGCTCCACTGTGGGAATCTTGTTAGTTTTGATGCAAAAAAAATGTAGTGGCACGGAAGAGTTTCAAGCGTACGCTGAGCTTCCTCCTACCGCGATTCGTGAAGGGTCAGTATTTAACAGTTCTTTTCCGGATTTGTGAACCCAATCCAAGGCGGATATTGCGTCGTTCACGGGAGCAGGAAATGGATGCTCAGGCGCCAGGCGGTAGTCTACTGTTACCACAACACAAGATGCTCCTATTAAACTGTCAGTACTTCAACAACGAGATTGTAACGCAAATCTACTTGAACTGACGTTTGCAAAGCATGGTGCAGAAATTATTCTCTGAGTTGATATCTCCCAGAACGCAGCCGCCTGTGAATGACACTAAGATCAGTTTCCAAATTCCCACACGCTTAAGAGAGGACCTAAAAACTCGCCTCCATGAAACCAAATTAGCACCGGCCATCCACTCTCCTTTGCGCTGCCTTCCGGTGTGAAAGCTCTCACTCGAAAATCCGCAACGTCAAAATCGCGAGTACCACCCACTTCGACCTTTGGGGACCCAAAATTGGGGAGGCCAGGCTTGTTTCTTACTTCAGGTTCCCATTTAAAATTTTGCGATGGTTCGATGTATTGAAGGTATTTATCATGGATTGCTGCATATTGAGGGTCGACTCTTGAACGGATAGAGGGGTGGATTGGTTGGTGGATTTGACGGGCCTCTGTCATGGCTGGGGAGTGTAGTCAATGTAGCTAACTAGATGTGACTCGGAAAAAGAGAATTTGAGGTTTGCTTGAGTGAAAATTGATGCTTAGAATGTGATGGATGCTGGTAGTATTGAACATCTCCTTATGTAAAGTTGTTCGTTGCCGGGTAACTTGTGGAATCATTCGTGACCAACGTAAATTCTAAGTGACTCTCCACAGTTCTGCGACTTCAGATGAAAAGTTATCGTCCATTATAATCTGGTGGGTCGAGTTGGGGAGTAGATTGCCGGCCGGGGAATTGCCGAATCCAATGCAGATGATTTGGAGATGGTGCTTCCACATCACATCTTTGAAAAGATCTAGGAGTTCGAATCGGGTTGTTCAGGGTGCCTAGGCAGAGAACGATCTATTATACTATTGATCGTGTGTGAAGTCCTCAACTATCACAGTAACCCAAGCTTCACATTTCAAAACGCATCATCTCAAGCCAAAGGGCAATCTCTGAGGGGAATATGTCCATGGAAAAGCTCGCCAGATAATTTCAGCATGATCGAGAGAACACATTCAAGAGAAATGAAATAATTAAGACACGCTTCAGACATTATACATATATAAAATAGGAAAAAAAACGCGTAAACGAATACGTGACACACCACTCGGTCGACGCGACGGACTGACTACTGGTAAATGTGAGAGAGCTCGTCACAGCAAAGACAAAAAGTAAGGGAAAAAGACAAAATGTGGGATCGATGATAATCGAGAGAGTGCCTTCACCTGAATTTAAAGAGGTACGAGACACAACTTTGTGGTATCGTGGAGATGTTGAGAGTTTCGTCTGTTGGAAGAGTGTTTAAAGAAGGATAGCGATAGTGACGCCAAAGTTCGCTTGGGCCTGCCAAAAATGTCAACCCCAGAAATTTATTTTCTCCAGCTTCATTTCTTGAACTTTACGGAACAACAACACCACAACATCATTGCCTATAGACCAGATCCAGATCGATTTCCAAATACCGATCCCTGGTCGTCTATATCTCGTCTATAGTAGACAAGCCTCCCAAGACCATTTACGCTGTTTGCATAGGGCGTTCGAAATTGCCATACTGGCCCTCGGCGTCTTCTCACCCCCACGAATATCAACAAACGACCATAGGAAACATGCTCTCCGAGTCTTTCATCACGTCGATTCTTGCGCAGCAGAAGACTGCCAATACTGCGATCAAGAAGGATGTAGGAATCTACGTGCACGAACTTCACCCAACCCACACAATCAAGTCGTCCTTCAAGAAGAGTTCCACGCCCGTCAATGCCCTAGCTTCCAGCTCCACGCACATCTTCGCGGCACAGGCAGAGAAAGCGGTGGTACATGTGTATTCGAAGGAAAAGGGAAATCAAGAGGCATTGATTTCATTCCCCCAGAGGATACGTACTTTGACCTTAATTGGAGATGGATTGTTGGCCTTGGGGACGGTAGAGGGCAGACTCATACTTTGGGAGGTATGTCAAACACCTAGGACTATGATGTGTTTGTCCTAACCTGTCATAGGTTGCTACTGGCAGACAAGTGTCGACTCCCGCGGCGCATTTACAACCCGTATCATGTCTGGCAGCAACTCGAACACATCTAATTAGTGGATCCGAAGATTCGAATATTCATGTCTGGTCAATCGCACAACTTCTCTCCTTCACCACCACGGAAACCCACGAGCCAATCCGAAGTTTGTCGAACCATCGAGCTGGAATTACATCAGTTGCGACTGGACATAGTGCAAGCAATACAAACACATGTGTTTCTGCAAGTAGAGACAATACTGTTATTGTCTGGAATTACCATACAGGGGATCTCCTTCGGACATTCTTACTCCCATCAACACCACTATGCCTGGCATTGGACCCATGCGACCGTGCTGCGTATATTGGATTTGAGGATGGCTCTCTCCAGATAGTCGAATTTCTCCAACCAAATGCCGTCTTAAATCCGCTCTACGATACCAGACAGCAAACTACCCCGGTTCAAGTCACACAGGCCCCTTGGGTAGCACCGTCAGAGAGCGGTGCAGCTCTCTGCCTCGGTTTGAGCTACGATGGAACCACTCTTCTTTCTGGGCACGCTTCTGGCAAGATTGCGCAATGGGACACGGGAAGACGAGCATTCGGTGCAGAACTCGGAGATCTGAATGCGCCAATCACCAACCTTCTCATGTTCTCACCCTTTCCAGCAAAGCGACTGACCAAGCTAAGCGCGGTAGTCAAGCCAAAGCTTGCAGAGGGGAACTATACGATGACTACCCAATTGACTGGTTCCATCGGACTCAGTGCATTCGATCGTGCTATGCAGACTCCGGGTCTTCCCACTGGAGTTCTTGAGGATGCTATTGCCAGACTTTCAGGACCGGTAGGTGAGAATGTTTCTTCCGGGAACGATGAAAAGCTCCGAAAGGAGAATGAAGAGCTCTGGAAGGTCGTTAATGAGCAACGTGCTCTGCAGCAAAAGACTTTTGAGAAGTACACAAAGCTCAAAGCCAAGTCTGGAGGAGGTTGAGACATCGACAATCTATGGTTTGGTTCATCGACCAAGCATTCACAAATCCACCCCTCAGCGAGGTGTACGGATTCCAATCCTCGATACAAATTACAATCGATGCCTCAAGGGGGCGCAGAGAGAAGAGAAGATATGGCCCCCAAAGTCCTACATGCAGGGGAAATCATTCCGTGCAAGAAACATAACTTCTTTTCAGAAAGAGCTACGGAGTGCAATCATGACTCCGCGGCCGCTAGATTTATGTTAGATCTTCTCTATCTTGGACTCTTTGACAGATGTATTTGAAGCTCTTGAGAGTCTAAAACTAGTCAATCGATACCCGAACTTTTCAAGCATCCAAGCATCCATCATGACCAGCCCCAGCGAAGGAACCAGAACGATTTCTCATCATAAATCTCCCATGCAATTTTCCCCTCGTGTCCCCTTCTTCGTTATTTCTTTCCTTCGAGAATTTTATCATAGAATTGTGACTTTGTCTCCAAGTACTAGCCCAAAATGGCCTAGCGTCTTGCATTCTTCTCAAATGGTGGACTTTCACAACTGTTACAACATAAACACTCCCCATCAAATCTCAACAGTCGAAGTTACTCGGAAAACAGGATTGACAGAAATGTTCCTCTCGCCATCACCAACAAATCCCCTTACCCCCTCAGACCCAGTCTTGGAAATTACCCTCCTCACGACCATCCCACCCTCCACACCATCCTCAACCCTCCCCCAACTCCAACTTGTCCGCACCCTCCTCGGTCAAAAATTCATCCCGACACATTCCCGCTTCTATTCTCCCCTTTCCCCCTTAACCTCCAACTCCAACCCCAATGAGATATACATTCTCGGCCTATGGCCCTCTCTCATTTCCCATCTAGATTTCTTGCAGGATGAGATATTGTGTGATGAGATCTTGAAGCCGCAGAGGGGCGTGTTGGATTGGATTTGGAGTGGACATGTTGAGGTCAAAGATGTGGATAGTGTGAAGGAGGTGATGAGTAGAGTGAAAGGAGTAAGGATCTGGAGGTGGGTTATTGATGTGGGGGAGAGGGAGGGGTTTGAGAAGAGGTTGCGTGAATGGGATGAGAGGGGGAGAGAAGGTAAGGGGGTGATAGTTGCGGAGGGTTGGGGGGTGGATTCTGAGACCAATTTGGGGGAGGGGAGGTGGGGGTATATTAGGATTGAGGGGCTGATGGGTGTTGATGATGGGACGACAGGTTTGGAGGAGGAGAAGAGAATTAGTATTCACGCTGAGGCCCAAGGAGGTGTTTTCGTGGATATGGAGCATTAGAAACGATCTTTTCAAGATATATCAACACGGCCACTCCCAGATTGCTTCCAATTTCCAAAAGATGGGTATCCACCCTTTCAGTATTTTTTTAGTTTTTTTTGTGTCAACAACCACCCCAAGAAATTAAAAACATAATAGAAATATGCAAAGAAAAATACCAAATAAACAAAATTCTATCTAGTAAAGAAGCCCCTCTGAAGTGGGATTTTTTTTCGCGATTTGGTTGTTTGGTGGAATCCGGGGTGTTGGTTGATGTTAGTTGGATGACCAAGCGATTTTATCACTTCAAGTTCCTCCTCTTAACCAACAGTTTGACCAGAACACTTTTCAGATGTCGCCTTCCGCGGTTGAAGGGTTCCTCTGCTTAGATGATTCACGCTGTTCTGACGCTCTGTTCATGTCAACGCTTCGACTGCCATCTCAAACATTAAAACGGAGGGAGGAAAGCACACGGTGAAGCGTGGCAGCGATAGCGTATGCGGTGGAGAAGGAAGTCAAGAAGACGTTTGGTTCGGAGTTAGATTTGATGAGGGAGTGGTGTTATGTTTGGGACTTGGTGACTATGGATCAGTAATTAGAGGGCGTCGAGAAGGATGGGCGATTGGGGATTTGAAGAGACGAGATGAAACAGGGAATGGGAGTGAGAACGGGAGTGGAAGTCGCAATGGATCGAAATCTAGGTCCTAATGAGGTGGATACGTTCAGACGTAAGTCGTTTGAATGTAGCTAGTTTATATCCTCGTGAAATGATGGCTTCGTGGCATTAGGAAAGATCCTTCGCGATGCAGGTTGTTGGAGAAAGAGGAAATGCAGAGTATTGCAGATAGATTGGAGACAGATCTAGATCTTAGAAGGTGAATAGGACCAGCTTCACGTCGTTTTAAACTACCAAATTGAAGTTTTTAATGAAGTGTTGACCTTGTGTACGGATGGATTCCTCGCGTTGCAGAGTGCTGGAAAGGGATGAACATGGGAAGTGGATGTGAAAGTGGATCGAGATCCGAATCGCAGTGACAAAATAGTTTCAGATGTGAAGTAAGGCCTTTGAAACTACAACATTCGATTTTTTTTCGTGAAGTGATGAAGCTATGTGAAAATAATAGAAAAGATCCTTCGCATGCAGGTCGTTACGAGGGACGGAATGAGTGAAGTGGAAGCGGACCTCGATCTAGAATTCAGCCAGAGGGTACTAGATAGGCTCAAATCTAAGTCACTTAAAGCTACCAAATTGATATTTCATTAAGTGATGGCTCTGTGTACTCGGGTAATTGAGATAAATCCTTTCGTGAGACGAATACCCACCAAAAAACCAATTGGTGGTGACAACGGTGGTAACCGAATAGCAATATCGGATGACTTTTTCATGTCCTATCTTGAAGTTTTCTCGATGAAGGATGTCGGTAAGGGATGATGGTTTGAGACAATATTGTTTCTGACCACGCGTGGGAAGAGTCAGATCTTTAAAAGAGTTTCTGCCCCAAGAGGAATATATTGCATGTATCTTCGTACCACTTGGACGTCCACTGTAAGCGCTTGAATGAATGGGTAAATACAAGCGCCCGCTTAACTCCCTAGTGTCTTGTGCTCCCCTGCATTCCCCTACCCCTCCAACTTTGCAGCACACCTTCTTGTCAAGTTGCCATCTTAACCATCCAGACACCACATAGCATCTAAGCCTCCAAGGTCCCTGTTTATGCCTTTGACTTAAGCCATCTGACCACTATTAAACTTCATGAAGCATCGCACTAGCAATATGTCAACTCACCACGTTCCCATTCTCAGGGTCCTCAACACCACCTACAAAACATACAGACCCTGCACTCCCTACACACAACGACTGGTTTCCAGGTGCGAGCAACACGCTGGAAATTCACACCCACGTCCCCCGTTACCAAGACCCGGTAAGCCGAATTTCCACAAACGCACCACCAGAAATGAAAAAGTGTCAGCCCTGGGATCGTTCAGTCGTTGCCCGGCACGATCCGAAAAATGGCCCCCAACGGTCAACAGCACCGTTCCCCATCCGTCATGAATGCGTCCCAAAGTGTACAGTCCAGTTTCTGCACCTGCACAGAATCAATATTCCAAGTGCCAACGTCGCAGCAATAACCCATGGACTGCGCCCCTACAGATCCTGCGGCGTGGGCAGGCTGTTGATTTGGCTAGCAGGAAATACACGGTGATGCATTGCCGGGGGAAGAGTAGGTATGTGCGTCGTAGGTGTAGAGTCTCGTTCGGTCTCTTTTTCGTTGCCTTCCCTTCTGTTCTGCTTTCTCTTGTCTTGTTACCATTCCAAGTTTTGACGTCGTCGACGGCAATGGTCTCTATTCGGTCTTAAGCTTGAGAAGGTGTTCACTCGCCTCGTCTCCGACCAGAAGAAGAAGCAGGAGAAGAAACAGGCCAGAAGTCAAGTCAAGCCAGTGCCATGTTTCGCCCATCGAGAGTGTCTAGCGAGGCTCCGGAGGTACTTCACGGTCCAGAAGTTGTGCCTCGTGTTGAGAGTCCGGAACAGATCGCTCTCAGCCCTAGGACGGTGGAATCGCAGAAACACACCAGCACATCGTCTGCGCTGTGGCACGAGGAGAATGAGACGGACGCGGGATCAAGGACGTTAGAACGGGAGGAACTGTACCAGTCCGACTCACCGCCGCCAGCATCATTAATAGAGAAGAAATGGAGGAGAAGGCGGATAATGATAACGGTCGTGATCGCGGTGATAGCATTTCTAATAGGCGGTGGTATCGGTGGTGGTGTGGGTAGTGCTGTTGCGACAAGCAAAGCAAAGGCAAGGTTCGTGCTATCTACAAGAATGGTGATGGGGAATTGTACAACACAGAACTAACCAACAACTAGTGTTCCCACCGTCACCATCACAGCACCCAGCGCGAATCCCACTACGATAGTCGACTACGCCGGCTGTCCCTCCGTCAATAATTCAACTTACACCGACCCGACGACTGGAAGAAGGTTCCTGAAGATCTGTGGATCTGAGATTCTACCCGCCGAAGGACAGGACATCGATATGGATAATTCCGTCGAGAGCAGCTTCAATAATTGTCTAAACGCATGCGCGCAGAAGGAGGGATGTAAAGGCGCAACATGGTTTATCTTCTCGGCCACGAATCCAAAGAAGAATTCAATATGCTTTTTCAAGGATGGAATTGGGAGTGCGAGTAACACAACGGTGGCCGGACAGCAATTAGCAAGTGGTGTGCTACAGTTGTGATCTAAGTGTGAGATGAATGGCGGAGAATTTTTGGACGAACTTCACGGTATATTCGCCACATCGTCATCTGCCCAGCTTCAGTGGGAGTATGCTTCTTTCGATGTACCAAAGGCCTAGGCCTCAGAATTCCTTGGAGGTCCAAAAGATTGACAACTTCAATCCATCAATGATCGACACTTAATGATCTCGACTTTTTCTATCAAACTTCATTGAACGATGAGGTTGAGGCTTTCCTGTCTCTTCAACTCTTCACTGCTATTCTTGGATCAATTTGTCGACTCGATTTCCATTGATGCATAGTCATTTCTCCCGTCTGAGCGTCTTCCGCCGTCTATCCTATTGTAATCTTCAGCAACACCCTTCGAATATCGATGCATCTTTCCCTGTTATTCATCAACGAATCATTCCGGCTCTTACATTGATAACCGTTCAGTCAAGTCACCATACCACGTTTACCGAATCTCCACACCATACTGCCTACCTATTTACTCATATACTCTCGCCCTCACCAACCGTCACCTTCTCACCAACATGCAGTACCCCTGTAAAAACAAAAACAACATACACATTCAATATACATTTATCTTCATTCATCTAAACATTGTCTAAGGAAAAGACAAAGCTAGCGAGGCGTCACTTGATTTCAAAATTGGAAGAAGTTCAACAGTGGTAGAACCGGACGGCGTTAAATTGGAAATCTGGATGTTGGCATTATCTTTTGTTCTTTTTTGCCTCCCAGACAGTTCTTTGATCATTGTTTATTTGGGTTTTATCTGCTCGTGGGGAGGATTGGGGTTTCTGAGGACTAGGGAAAGGAAATCCAAGGAAACCGATGGAACGGATTGGAAGCAAAGCAATTGGATCGGAATTAAGATGAGCAGATTCCCTGGCTAGAATCATTGGATAGATTAGGAAATGTTGAATGAAAAGAAAGAGGGAATGAAAGACAGAAAGATCTGTATTCTTGTCCACTATATTAAAACAATCCATTCAAGTGTTCATTTGTCACGGCTTCTCATCGAAGAAGAATAGTTGAAATCATGTTCCAAGAGCACTGCATGAGCGTTGTCACTTGCTCACTTGCCCAGTCTTGGAAAAGTCCTTTTCTCTTTCCTTGATCTAACTCCACTCAATAATACCATCAGACTTTGTCAACATATTCACCAGATTCCCTAGTCATGGAAGGATTGAATTTCCAGCTCCTAGGAGAGAATTTTAAGGCGATGACACAAGATCTTATAAATCATGGATCCATCCATGGTTTATAAAAAGATGCATTTGTAACCTTACTTGGCAGGGGTGTGTTCCTGTCTTATGAAATTACGGAGAACTTGAAAGTGACTGGTTCTCAATCCATTGGCTTCGTCCCAATTGAATTCATGGGGTGTACAGTTCTAGAGAAGGATCTGGAGAGAAGCCAGGTGACCATTTGGATATTCGAGTTCTAGCTTTGTGTACCTCTATTTGAGTTTGGTATGAGGTCCCAAGATTTCATCAGAGCAGCTTACCTGCTCTTAATCCCCAGTCACTTCACTTCAGTAAGATCAAAACAATTCACAAGAATCTTTTTCATGATTTAAACCAAGACTTCAACCTCCTGCTCCGCGATTTCTTCTTCCCACCCCCCTCCTCTCCAAATCTCAAAGTTGGCAAAACCCTCTCCACCTCCGCCTGCAACGACCTCATCGGCACCACAACCTCCACACTCGGCATCCCCTCCACCCTCTCAAACGCTCTCTCCACCTCCCTTTCCAACTCCTCCAGAATATACCCCAAATCCTCTCCCTCCTTCCCCCTTGTCCCCTTCACAATATCACACACTAACTCACGAATCCCATATCCCGCCTCCTCAACCGTGCCCACTCTCGGATCCGCACCGGCTTTTAACATTGAACTCAGCGCTCGCACGAGATCAGCTCGTTCTTTCCATTCGAGCTGTTGCATTTGTCGACGGCGGAGGTAGGTGAGTGCTTGTTGGTATGGTGTGATTGAGTTGAAAGGGGTGTTTGGATTGCAGGTTTCGAGGAGGAGGGTTATGGCTTGGTCACGGGGAAGGGCGATGTACTTTGCGTTTACGTTGCGTGGGATGGAGTAGTGGAGGAGTGTGGCGGTTGTGTTGGCGATGGGGTTCTTTCTGTTTTCGAGTGGTTGACTGGCGATGTAGCTTCTTATACCGAACATTGCTGCCATGGAGAGAAAGGAGTTGGTACGTGGGAGACCGTGACATTCGGTTAATGACGTGCTCCAGTAACGGCCATCTCCTCTTGTGTTGTTGTCTCTGGCTGCAATTATGGTCAAGATGGAATTGAGATCGTCGAACATTTCCGATGGAACGGATAGTTCGTCTGATTCCGCGGTGACGGCAAAAGAGAGTGCGGTGGATAGCATGCCTAGATAATCAGTATTGGGAGGTGGGAGCGAGATGGCATTGGTCGGACTAAGGCCCATTTGAAGCACGCACGCTCGAAATAAAGAGACATTGGGATTGAATGACGAAGGTGGAGCGTGTGACATCAGACCCTTCCAGACTGCTGGTAGCCTGAGATAATCCCACGCCGTTCGGTGCAAGAAGTAGATCTGCGAGTACGTCTCGGACTTTCCAGTTCTATGGTCCCATAGTTCCAACATTCCGGCGCAACGAGCAGTAAGATGGAACTTTGTGGCTTCGCATCTTGAAACTGTGATCTCTGGTGTCCATTTTTGGATATTGGATATGTCGATGTCTTCTTCGATGGCTAAATGCAATTTTAGTAGTGTTAAGGTCTCGGCTCCAAACTCATTTTTGACGGGTGAGTTGGTGGAGAATCGTGGTAGTCGCATTTGCATGGCCGTGGTCAAGATTTGAATGGCTTTAGAGGCCCAGGGGAGATACGCGGCATCAATGCTACTTAGCAAATGACTGTATAGCGGTTCTAACTCTTTGGGTAGTCGTCGCAGACGGAGCTGGAGATCTGGTATGGAATCTCTATTTCGAATCCCATTCAAGAGCGAACGAACGACTACAGTGACCCAAAGGAAAACACCTTCAGCTCGTTCGACAATTTCTGAGATGAAGGAATTTGTCTCAGGTAGATGCTGGCGGGCGAGTTTTTGGAATGAACTGTTGCCGGACAGCGTCTGCTTGACGTAAATTTCGATATCTGGACGTGTGAGGTCTTGTAAGCGAAGGGACGACATGTCTTGAAAACATTCCTTGAAGACGACCTATGGTCTGCTGGACAGACAGAATTTTACATTCTTTGAAATGAGACTCTTGAACAATTCTGAAATTTCTTCGTGATCTCCATCAAATTCATCGAGGCCGTCGATAAACAGACAAAGCTTCATTGGTATAAGGGTTTGGCAAACCAGCAGGTGGAATGCGTCTTTCAGCACTCTCAGAGACCAAGTCGAAGTGTTGAGACCGGAGTGTCCTAAGATCGCGATGTTGTATGCTTGAGACCAGCGAAGTGGCAATACGATTGGAATGAGATCGGGTCGCTGATTGAGGATATCGAAGAGAAGTGATCTCAAAAGTCCTTGTTGCGATTTCTGTTCCCTGGTTCCAGCTAGCCAGAAGAAGAAGGATCCAATGTAGAGAGGTGTTGAACCCGACGCCCACCTCTCCAAATATTGGGTTGTTCTTGGATCCTGGCAAATAAACGACATCAACGTCGACTTGCCAGCTCCAGCTTTCCCTTGAATCCAATAGATTCCCTCTCCCTCACGCAGCCATTCAGCAAAGTTGGCCCATAATTTCTTCTCTTTCGTATTCTCATCGAAAATCCATTCGAATGTGCTTTGGTACGCTTCAACGATCTCTTCGGCACGATGCGTTCGATTGTAAAAATTGAGATCGGCAAGAATTCCATTGTTGACCTGTCTCCTGATCTCCATCTCTCGCTCATGGGGAATCTCCAGGACGTCCACACTCGGTATGATTTCTCGATCGTGTTTGCCAAGTGCAGCAATCATCTCACGAGTTTTCCAATGTTCATGGCTGTTGTTGCTTTCGATTCTAGCCAGCAATCTCGCGACTGTTGAAGTGAATTCTTTCAAGTCGCTCGCGGTAGAACTTCCTTTTGACTGGGCCAATGCGGTGATGATGAGTTGTGTTTGCGAGTCGAGATTGTGCAATCCTTTTGCAACCGTCTGGGATAAGACGTCGAGCTTATTTCTACAGTTGCAACTTAGCGATAGTCATGTAAACATCATTCTGGGTAGTTGAAACGACGCACCTCAAGTCTAGAATGATGCGAAAGTCAAGAAGCTCCTTCAAATGCTTCAACTTGGACGCCAATGCATTGATCTCACTGCTCGACCAAGCACTCTTCACGGCCTGAGAGAGGCTTCCCCATACTCTACGAGCACCCTTGACGTCCTTTCCAACCTTTAAGTCCTCAAGCCGACCAAGCAAGTCTTCAGCCAGATCCTTGGCACTCTCACACATCTTGGTAAAGCTCTCATCAAACTCTACATTCGCGGGTGCGAGAGAAGAGGAAACATTCTTCACACCTCTTCCTGACGCAGCAGTATCTCTAAATTCTTGTATCTTAACAATTACGCTCCTGAAGTCAGCGGTGGCCAGCTCAAGTTCTTCGTTGCCGGTCAAAGCTCCCGATGTTGATTTGTACAGGTGTTTTGCGCCGCCGATAAGTTTACCGCTGAACTCGATGAATGTCACCACGGTTCCGGCAAGCGCGAAGGCGGACACTGGATCCATATTGAGATGGGAAGGGATCTCGGTCGGCTATGGCGCGATGACCGGAGAGTTGGGGGCTTGACCTCAACTCCCAAGTCGGTCTGTGAGTGTGATGCTGAGGTATCCGTTCGTGATGCTTGCATCGAGAAGACATGGTTGTTTTCTTGGCATGGACTGTTGTCGGAGTGGTGTCAGGCAGATCAGGATAGGATGGGAGAGGGGGATCCGCAGGAGTATCACTGAAGACGAGAAGAAACAAGGTCAGAAGAGAAGTCGTGTCAGCAAAGTAGGGGGATTGATTTCAAGGTTGTGTTACGTCTAAAGAAGTGGGAAGGAGAGAGAAAAGCTCCTCCTGTTATGTAGGTGAAGGGAGGGTGGGTGCCTGAGATATCAGGTATCTCGTACTGCAATATGTCAACTGGTATGTACCTTAAACTACACAAGTTCGAATATCAGATGGGACTTCCGAGTTTATATACTGTTTTCAACCAAGCAATGCATCTGATGATGGAAACATAGCATCTCACCCATCACTCAAGCTTGCCAGACCTGTTGCTGAAACTCCACGTCCACAACCAAACAGAATACGACCTTAAACTTTTCATTCTAAAACGATTTACATTGGATTTTTGCGGTTTGAAATAATGGAAATAATTGGCCTTCTTTTAGCTACATCAAACCCAGACCCTCCCTCCTTCACTCCATCTTGTCCACCTTTCAAAGACAACCTCTACGCTGAAGCAGTGGCCCCATTCTGTTTGCAATAGCTGGTTGCAATGTTAGCAGAGTTCGAGGCGAGATGCTTCACGATGTGAGGGCGCGTACTAATTGAACTCATCACCACCCAAGTGGTTACCAAGAGACTGGCACGCCTTGATTTCGTTGTGCTGAATGACAGTGCAGTCTGGGCAAGTGTCCCATTGCTTGGTACCGGTATTGCGACGCTTGTAGGCGTTACACGCTGCGATTGTGGCGGGATCGTTGGTAGCGCCAGTTGACGTACCAGGGCCGAGCACGGATTGCGAATAGTCAAGGCAGATAAGTCTGGTGTGCAAATCGGCGACAACGCTAGAGATGGGTCAGCGACTATCTTTGATGGAAGAAGAGGTAGGTTGTGAGATGAGAAATGGAGAGTCGTACGTGGAAGCAAACAGGGCCACGAGAACGGGAGAGAACTGCATGTTGATGTTATGGCGGTCTTGCGTGAGAATATTGTATTTGAGGACTGGTAATGGTGTCTTTGAAAGTGTGGGAGATGAATGAGCGTGGAGTGAAAGGTGATGAACCAGAGGAATCTGTGTCCATCTATATATACGCCAAAGTGCTTCACCGGAAGTCATCCAGGCAATGCGAATGTAAGTCTTCCTCCGTTGTGTGTGTACATACTAACTACGTCCATCACTGTATCCCATAAGTAAATAGATTATCTAGAGTGTATTTGATTGAAAATACATGAGTTCGAGACGTACTCGTAGCGCTCCAAGGGCCGTCATCTGAAATCCAGCCTCGGAAACACAGTACCTCAACAGAATATCCTTGTGCGATAGGGAGCATTGATACACCAACGAAGTATGTACGAAATACGAGCGCAAGCATCTGTGGATGATATAAGGTTTTGCGGACTCGCACCTTGTTTCAACGTTCGATCAGATGAAGCATGAATCGAGAAGGTCTCCAAGCCACGATCCGAGCTCCACAATCCCCACGATCGAGTCCTTCAACTTCTGGGACAGAGCGAGCGTATTGCATTGACCTGGTTATGGCTCGTACTCGGCTTGGAATCATGGTCGTGATGCCTTATTGGCATGTCAGAAATAAGGTACGAATCTACCAGAACAACTTGCGTCCTGACTCTCATGATGCGAAAGATGCGCAGAGGAGAGTACGACTGCTTCTGCATTGGCAACTCTCTTTTGTTCAAGGTATATTCATTCAATTTAAAGAGCGTTTTGTCAGAGAAAAAGTAGAATTTGATGATGCATGGTTGTTTTATCATGGAAATGCGAGTCTGTTGAAGTCCAAGTAAGTCGCGAAGAGCTACGTTAAGTTCTGCACATAAAAGGAGGACGATTTCCTTCGACATAAACGCTATCTCTACATCACTACCACTCTCGTGGCTTCAGATCCTCACTCACTCTCTCAAAATCCATTTTCACATTCACATCTCACTCCATCACAATCTTCCAGCTCTCCAATCTAAACCTTCAACATGCAATTCACCGCTGTCTTCGTTGTCCTTCTAGCCGCTGCCCCAGGGTATGTTCACATCTCCTCCGCACATCAATTCACTTGTAGCATTCCCATGCTAACTCTTAATCCAGCGCTCTTGCAGACTTGCACAACATCGGAGTATGTTTTTCCTCTCAGTCAATCCCATTGACAACATGGAAAAAATCCCTCTAACATTCCCACAGTGGTGTTACGATATCGTCCCAGCACAAAACTTCAAAATTGGCCCCTCCACAACAGAAGTAAGTACCCACCAAACCCAAACCCATCCAAAATCATCCAAAAATAACACAGCTAACATATGTGCAGAGAGATGACGTGACCGCCAAAGCCTGTGCTCGTTACAAGGCTCGTAACACTGGAACCAAACAGTGGGATACATGCCCAGACTGTGTCATGGTATGTGATTTCTCCCAACTGTCACACCTCATATCAGTGATGAGCTGGTATGAATGAATGGTGGATGCTAATGAAAACATGTGTAGAGCACAAATGGTGTCGAGAATGTTGTTTGCCGATCTAATGCCAAGCATATTGGAGGGGATGAGTGGGCTTACTACTGCAAGCAGGAGGGTGCTGATGCTGCTGGAGCATCGTAGATGAGCATGTGTGTTGCTTTTTAAAGTGACGGGGGTTTCTTAAATTTGTATATTCTTGATTTCTTTTCTATTAGTTCGAAAGGACTTTGCCTTCAAATGGACAAACAATTTCTATATTCTCCACGATTTGAGAAAAGGATGTGCAGTGATGTCAAATATTGTCTAAGAATGCCTCAGATGAGGATGGTGGTAGGTAATAAAGCTATCTTCATGTTTGAGCAATCGTGGCGGTTTGTTCGAAGCGCAGACATGACCCCGCGATGGCTAGCTGACACCTAGATCTGCTCACTTGAACACAACGAACCATGCTCTTGTTGATTTTTTTCGCATTCAGATTCACATATAAATCTTCATTGACTCATACTCAGATCTGTTTTCTCTCGTCATTAAATCTTACAATTAACTTCTGCTCAGAGATATGCTCCGGCAGGTCCATACCCAGTCCTCAACGCCGCATATTCATCAAACTTCGAAGTCCCAATTGTCACCATATCTTCCTTCTCCCACTCCCAGAAACCAGCTGTATTACCACCCTCTACCTCATCAACCCTCAATCCCTGATAATCACCATACTCCTCCTCGTCCTCATCCACCTCCCCCACCTCTTCCACCACAAAGCTCGTCCCAATCGCCGGACCATACCCATATGGAAAATACTTCGATGCTTTGGCTATCAGAGCTTCCTTCTGTCTCTGCCTATCACCTGGCGATAACACCGTCTTCGACAATCTCTGATATACCGACCCATTCCCAAGTGCTCCAGCCTTGAAATTTCCTCGATTTGGATCAATGTCATTGAAGAACTTCGCGTTCTCTGCGCCCCAATCTAGATGAATCACATAACAAGGCAAGATCTGCGCATTGTCGAAAACAACATACTCCATCTGATTGTTAGCGACATGAGAGTCCGCGCCCTCCATAGGCTCGTGTTTGGTCCACCACTCGTCACCACGTGTCATGTGGCAGCTTTTCCCCATGATGGTGGCACACACAAAGAGCTTGAGGCCCCAAAACCCATCTGGTTTCGTTGGTTGAGCTTCAGAGCCAGAGTAAGACAAGGAGAATGCTGGAGATGGGGAAGAGTAGATTCCTTGTCCGTAGGTACTTCCGCAGCGCACGGGAAGTGGTTGGCGAGTTTCTGGATGTTTGGACCCTGGTGCGAGGAATCCATGACGGATGATTGATGGGACGTATTTATTCGATGTACCATGAAATGTCATCCGTGGCGTTGCTAGATATCGAGCCATTGCTTCCACATCACCGCCGAATCGTTCGTTTGGTGGGATGCATTTACGCAGCGAGGAAACGGATTGCGTCTTTAGATTTTCGAAGATCAGGGATTGTCGGTATAGGAAACTTCGGTGCAGGTCGGTGCGGAGGACAGACTCGATGTGGAGAATGCGGAAGGACAAGGGGATAAGGGAGCAGATCTCTTCAGGAAGAGCGTTGAGGATCGAGGAAGCCGTGACGTCGTGGGTGATGGTGGAGAGATCGATGCCAGTGAAGCCGATTGACATGTTTTTGATTCTGTGGAGAGATTTTAGCGTACATATTCTTTTGGGAAAATACTTCGATATATTGGAAATAGAGGAATTAATGATACATACCCGTTCTGTATCTGTGACACTGTAGACGAAGTCTCGCCACCATTCTGTCTGTTCGCCATCAGGCTCGCTGTAATACCTGCTCTCAGTCGTTGCTGGTAGTTTCTGATGTGCTTATTACACACACTGGCAATCTCAAACGCAGTTGTATGATAATCAAACACCTCTGTAATGTCTCTCCCTACCCATTTCTCAAGGTTGTTTTTGAATTCCCCTTCCTCAACCATCTTTCGACACTCAACACGCAATGGATCCATGACCAGTCGTGGCAACGATACATTTTCATACTCAATCGTGAGCTGCTGTGCTGGATACGTTGGTCCAGTATCGATAGAAATTTTGATCTCGGGGAAATCGAGCGTGATGTTGTCGAGAAGGCTCTCATCAAAGCGAGATGTAGGGGATATGAGCGACGCCTCCACCATCTCGTCTATTTCGAGACTGCGAAGAAGAGACAGTTCAACCAGTTCATCTGGGCTGAACTCGACATTTTCTATTGTTTGCAGAGACTCTGGTGAGTCAACGATTTCTGTTGACGCCTGTGGTTTATTCAATTCGGATTTCATTTCGAATATCGCTCGATTGGCTCTCCCCTGCTCGTTAAGAGAAGTGAGATCCATCCTGTCGGGACAAGTCAATTGATATTGGCGCGTTGCCAAATTGAAGCAAGGTAGTCTGTCGAAAATGATCGGAGAATGAATGAAGGGCGAGATTAAATATTTAAGGTCAATTCTCAATCTCCACTCAGGCTTCATTCAAAGCTGAGTGATCGATACGGTGCGTACAATAAGACATGCGGGGTGAGTCAAGCGGCCTGGAGGAAGCTCAGCCTTAAATGGCTTACAGGTTTGCTTTGAACCACGTGATGATTGCTACAATGAACTGGCGTTGCGCAACTGTAACGAAGGGGTGAAAAAAATATCATCATTGATGATGTGGTACTTAGTATTGTCGTGGGAAAGCAATATATTTCTTTCATGGAACGGTGGCTGTTATTTTGTTTCAGTTGGATACAATAGCCAAGTGTGGGAAAGTCTCAAGAGCGACTTGCTCTTGCTTCACCAATTGCAAGCTTCGTCAGCCCGTAGATTCAATGCATCTATCTATCCTTCCTCTGAGTCAAAGCATAAGCCTTTCCAATGATGGAATTCTATTCCATATCAAGGGCTCTTGAACGAATATTGGCCTGTTACGTTGTCATACAATTGTGATGGTTTCTCTCGAAGTGGAATTCCCCGTCATCCAATCATAGTCATAAGCTCGCCTCGGCTTCTCGTATTCGAAATAACCAATTCGGGTGTATACTAAAGGCTCTCCGGTCTCTCTAAGAACCAGTCCTCGATAAGATCTGTCATTTTCCAAGAAAGTCAAACAGATCACTTTTCCAGAGAACTGCTCAGAAGTATCCGGGTGCTCGTGCATTCCTGTAACGCGTATTTCACCCTCATCTCCTAAGTAAAAGGAAGGAAACAGGGAGGATTCGTGGGGCCAGTATCTCTCAACTCGTAGAATGTTACCTTGCACTCGGATTCGGCCATCTCTCACTTCCCCATATGGTGTCTGGGCATGAAGTAGCTCTGTGTGATATTCTAAGATAGTCATTGTTGAATGGGAGCCGGATTCGAGGCCTTTACTCCACTTCCCGGTATAAGAAACAGAATCGTCAATGGATGCCCAGGACCAGGAAGGCGCGCGATACACAGTCGGTCTAGTCTTCGATCGAATTTCCAATCGTCCGTTGTCGGAAATAGAAATTCTTCGCCAGAGCAGCTGAGTTGGAAGGCTTTCATCCCATAGCCCTGCTAAGTAGAGACGTTTACGTGATGATCCCATTCCACAGCCTGCCATTTGATGAGCGATTGCAGAGAGAGCCACAAGTTTATCCGTTGGTTTTGTTAATGATCGGCTGGAATATGTCTCGACAATTTTCATCCACGTCTTCGTAAAGTTTTGTTGATTAAGGAATGTTTTGGGTGACAAGTTGAACCACCAATCCTCATCCTGGTAATTCTGTCTTCCGATATGATCGATACAATAGTCACAACGCCATCTGATCTGAGTCTTCGAGAAGTAGAGAACCCGTGAGGAAAGAGCATACTCCTGGAAGGTCCACGCTCTTGAGGTGATGGGGTCCGGCGACTGTAGTTTTGGTTGTGACGATCCAGTAGCACTCCTGTAAACTACAACATCGGAAATACGATCCTCACTTGATTTCCATTTTAATCCTACTACCGGACTGCCTTCTGAGGATACATAGCAACTTTCGTCTTGCAGGAATCCATCTGTGCTTCGTGACGAGCTAGCCGCAACCAGTGTCACAAACGCGGCTCTATAAACATCGTGCATATGGGATACCTCATTCGTAATGTCTGCCTCGCTGTCTTGGAGAATGCAAAGAGCATCAATCCAGATATACTCAAGCCCGAGAAGATGTGTAACATAGATTGCGTCCTGAAGCGTCTTTGGAAGTGAGGTAAGAGGTACGCCAGCAGTAAGCTTGGCAAGTGTCCCCGTGGTAGCTTTCACGGGCTGATCTGCTCCCCAACAGTAGCTCAGCGATGCCCATTGCAATCCCTCTCTCTCTTTGGTTTCATAGATCCGTATGATTGGCGCAACGGCATCCCAAAGGATCTTCACAAGTCGTTTTGGTGAGAATAAAACTGGCCGCGGACATATTCCAAGTTGAGTATGTTCCGAATGGCAGGTTTCCAACTTTGTTTTCATGAACGTCAAGCTCGGTGCTGACAAAATTTCACGACGATAAATTGGTCGCATCGCCCGCGGTGCAGATGTTGAAGAATTGTTAATGTCGTGATCTATAACATCGTTAGCAGGGAAGAGTCTTGATGTGCACTGCTATCTCATACCTAGCATAGGAGAAAGAACGTAAAGAATGACGAAATATTTCAGTTGACCCCCTTGGGATTTCAAGAAGCTATCATGAACGAGTCGAATTGTACTGAAGCTTAATTCCAAGGATGAGTGCTTAGGACTGTATCGCTTCCACCAGTCTTTTCCGCGGTCTGTTTCGAATTTCAGGATATCGCAAAATAATGCACACCCAGACCGGACAGCTGAACGTATCTCCGGTAGGGACAGGGGAATATGAATGTTGACTGATTCGTCATTGATATCATCGCGAGTAGACAGATTAGAGGCATCAATGACCACACTCTGGCAGTACCGGCAAGAATGCGCGTCTTGGGGTCCTTGTGTAGTGAAAGTTTCTGGGGTGTATAGAGGAGCTCTCATGATATCCTCAGTGGAAGGCCAAGGCGGGGCCATTTCTGGTCCTTGGTTTGATGCTCCGGTATATTTGAGGCCCGTGGTAAATAGATCCTTAAACTTAGAGGCCATGTTCACCCTAGGCGCGTTTCCGGATCAAGGGAGGGGAGGTTCAAGTCTGTCCAGGCGACAAACGGTCAATCGTGAGTCCATGGGAGTAAAATAGATACATTGAGAAACGGAGAAATCTCGCGTTGGAGTCTTACGGAGTGCAATGTTCGTATAGAACAGTGCAAATACGCCTTGTGAGAAAAGAGGAGGCTATGAGCGTCTGGCTGGCTGGGTGTGGTAACATCTAGAGAATGTGAGCTCAGAGCTACATAGGCATAGACGATATAGCGGGATCATCATATCAATAAGGTTTGACAGTTGTTGGAGTCTATCCGTGGCCATAAACCGAGGTGAAGTGTCATTGATCAGAAGAAGTCTGAACGGGGGGACGAGACATTCAGAGGTTGCTATCGTGCTACAATATGCACCTATAGCGGGTATATAAAAGCATGAGCATGGAACAACAACAAGTCCGTCACCACCACCCAACCCAGCACAGCAATCCAATTCATTGGCACCTCTCAGATCATTTTCCGCAATCTTATCATGTCTGTTCTCGTCCATTGATTCCTTCACCGAGAATCTGCAGCGTGCGTTTTAGCACATTCAAAGGAGTTCTCTCTGCGCCGGCACTTGCAATTGTTACCCCTAAGTATCACGATCTACGATTCCATTCCAGGAATCGTTCAAGTTCGGGAGAATTGTCAAACTCTCCTCATGATGTTAAATTTGTGTTGATTTGTTTGACACGTCGAACTTGGGCCCAATGGCAACGATTCTAGTGATTGATCGCGCTCCTCACTCACTCGCTTTCTTAGGTTTCAATTCACGACAAGGGGATATCATGGTTGTACGTGTTCTTTTACAATTTGGACTTGTTGTTCTTCTTGAGGTTGGCGCAATGCTATTGACCAATGGCTAGGATACTGAATATATAGGAAGAAGTCTCTTGGGGAATTTTTAAAAGGCTCTCCTTCTTCCGCGAGGAGTCAAGGACACAACTCACTCAAGCGACGGAGTCTGTATTTACTTCGAGGTTTCCACTCTTGCATTTAGTTTATTTCCAGCTTCATTTTCTTATGCATTAAATACCCCCGTCGTCGTATCGTTGCATTTTTGCATCATTGGTTTCTATTTCTGTTAATTTGCAATATGCAGTTGGTTGGATATTTCATCGTTGTCTCTGAAGGGAGGAAGCCGTTTCGGAGTAGGTAGACAGGGAATGAGTGTACTAGGGGTTTTGGTATCAACATCAAATTACGAGAAAACATGCCCCCTTGTGCTCTTTGGTGATATTTGTGATTTCATTTGTTGAATAGATTGGGAATGTGACTTTTCCGGACTTGACGATCTGATACAAACTAGAATATAACCTCAAGCGCATGATGAGCTGGGCACCAGGTTTAATACAAAATGGCAAGTTTATCATCCATTCTCACCGAGTTGAAAAAGTACGAACCAGTTCAACGGAAGTTTCTCTCTTCAAATAGTCAAGTTGCACTTTCCAACGTCTGGTTCAATCCCTACGGAGCGAGGCCTCCGTTCAACAATCACATCATCAATCTCATAAGAAGCACAAAGAAGTCCAAGCAAAATCAAAGCCAAATTACATATTCTATCTCATCTTTTCATTTCATCTACATTAGGAAAACAACGAAAAAAGGAAAAGGTTTTGGGGATATAAAACATAAGGAAAGAAATTGTGACGCTCAAGGAATCTGGAGACTGTTTGACAATCATCCAAGAAAGAGGACCGAGAAAAAAATTCAATAACCTCCCGCGACACACAGCTCCAAACCCACATTCACATCCGAGAGAGAGAGAGAGAACACTCACGTACGTGTTCACGTTACAAACACAAACACACAAATATGTACAATAGTCCAACGACTTCCATGTCGCTTACTCCCATCAATCAAGCAAGATCGACAGGTCCATCAAGTCTCTTGACAATATTCTTCGCGCCCACAGGCGACGGCACACCACGAAGAGCCAGCCTGAAACCTAGCAAATCCACCGAATTACCCTGTCCCAAGCTCACATTCCTCGCCGCTGCGTTCGTGAAACTCTGTAAGCCGTAGAACCGCTGGAGATTACTCTGCGCAAGCACCGCGTTATCGAGGGATTCCTCTTGAAAGAGGTACAAAACTGCCACTCTTGAGAAATCGAGGACTTCTTGTGTGATGTTGAAGAGAGCGGTGGATGCGGCGGTTGAGGAGATGGAGCTTGTTGAGTCGGAGGTAGGAACGGGGATGTTTTGGGATGAGTCGAAGATGATACCTGAGTCTGCTGTGGCGACGGAGTTGGAGGCGGAGGTTGTGGCGGATGCTTGACGACGGCGCGGTGGAGGGGTGTCACGTTTTGTGTTTGTAGTAGAGGTACGGATAACAGCGTTTGCGGCTCCAATTCGTGTTGATTGGCCGTTGAAAGTAACAAGGGCGTTTTGAGACACGCAAGACAAATCAGCGGTGTTGAAGCGAGAAAGAAGGACGGTTTCGCTAAGGGGAATGGAGAAGTTGGAGGCAGAGGAGTTGATGAGACGGGGGATTGCGTCTCCCAAGGTGGCGTTCGTGACGGATGCTGCGGTGGTGTTTGTACTTTTCAATGAGATGGCCGAGCAAGCGCCAGTATCAGCAGTTGTACATGTTGATCCCGTGAAACCATTGATACAAATACAACTACAGGAACCAGTGGACAAGGAAGCCACGCCGCCGTTTTGACAGGCTGTTGCAGTGTTGGCCTGGCATTGTTGGAGGGGCGTAAGAGAGGCGGGGGAGTCGTTGTTTTTCTTAATTACGAGGAAATAAAGTGGAATTACGATCGCCGCAGCGACAATTAGAACGAGTAAAACTTGGAGGAGGACGAACAGCCAGCATGGCATGCCGCAGCATCGTCGTCCAGCTTTGCGAGGACGTGTGCTCGCATTGCCACCGTCTTTTTCGCTGCCGGCACCGAAGCCCATGGGCCAGGTTGAGATAGGGCGAGTGGTACCATCATTGGGAGTGGCGAGGCCTGGAGGAGGAAATGCGTTGATCATTCCCGAGAATCCGGAGCTGCGATTGCCGCCTGGTGAGACTATAGGATGTTAGCGAGATTGAAAAGTTTCACGTGGCAAAACTTACACTCTTTGTTTCGTGATGATAGGTCGATATCACTTGGAAAGTTGCTCAAGTCGTTCATTCGGCTACCAGGTCTTTTACCTCTATCCATCATAGCTGCAAGTTTTGTTGCTCTTCGGATGAGATCCGGGAGACTGGTCAAACTGCCTCTTGCCTCTGCATCCCTCACAGCATCGATATCTAAGCGAGGCGGCGGGCGTCGAATAGCCGAGAACCTGCTAAATGCACTAGGGCTTCGCTCACGAGTTTGTGCTTGACCTGGAGTTAATGAGCTTGCATTGTTATAAGCTCCTAAAATGGGGTTCTCGTTGGGATCCGCAGTCGATGAGCGCTTCTCTCTGACACCTGCGGGATGGGCAAGTGTAGGAACAGATTCTGCTGATGTCGAAGGTGTTGGGTCTATCAATCCGGTTCCGCTTGCTAATGGCGAATCTGGGTTTCCTACCGTGGGCCAAGCGGTGTTTCTCTGTCCAGCGAAAGGTTTTGCGACAGGTTCAAGCTCGGTTGGCATTGGTGGTGGTTCAGGGGTGGAAAGCGAAGGCCAAAATGTCTGTCGCTGTCCACCTCCCTCAGCCTGGGAAGCTGCCAATCCAGTCGTGGCCGCAGTACCAATTGCGTTACCCCCCTTCGATTTTGGTAATGATAAAGGTTTTGGTGTGATTGTAGCCCGAGAGTCGTCGTTCTTGTCAAAGCTCTTCGTTGTGACCATCGAAGGTTTCGCTCTCTTGCCCAAACTCGCACTCCTGATCAACCCTCGATCATCACTATCGTCCCCTGGGATTGATCCTCTAGAAACGCGACCATCCTCAATCAGCTGTCCATTAGATCCCCTTTCTCGGTCATAATAGTCGTCATAATCATCATAGCCAAATCCGGGAGATTCTGGGCTTCGGGGCCAATTGGGAGGTATCGCTGCGCTTGAAGCATAGGACAAGTGGGAAGGCGCCGCGAGCGTATGTCTCGGGCTCTCTTCCGGGATAGGTGAGACGAAAGATTGCTGGGAATAATATGACGAAGCACCGCGTCTCGCAGTTGGAGGTGGGCCGAGATTTCCGCTCCTTCTCGCACCCTGGAGAGGGAAAGACTGTGGTATCGCTGGTACTGGGAAGTCGGGTATTGATCCTACCGAGGAAACGGTAGATGGTCTTGATGAGCCTGTTGTGGGTGAGATTATCTCTGGCGAAGGGAATCCGTTATCACTATAGTAGCTGGGAGAGACCTGGGCGTTGTTGTATTGGAAGGAGGGAGTAGGGTCCTGTACTCGCGAACTGTCAAGCAATGAAGGTACCACACTTGGTCGCGGTGGTCGTTGTGGTGCAGCACCTCTCGTGTTCGCTGGTTGGTACTGCCCTTGGCTGGACGAACTTCCATCTCTGCCTCCTCCTCCTCCTCCAAGCGGCCATTGAGGTACCTGAGTTGGACGAGATATCGCAACCCCGATCTGCCCTTGTTCATTCCTCACGCCTGATACTCCAGCCGGCATGGGTGGTCGTGATCGGTTCTGGGGTGGGCTTGGTCGAGATTGATCGTACGGCTTCTGTCTTGGAGGGGAAGACGGGTCCATCGCTAATCCAGCTTGCGCTCGCTCCCTTGCCTTGCGAACCGATCCTCCTCCGTTCCCTCCCCGGGGTTCCTGCCATTGTTGACTCATTGAAGAGTCTATTTATGTTTTGATTGCGAAGGGTGTCTGCTTCGCTACCAGATAGTTGTTCGCTTCTGGTGTCTGGGTTTTGACTGACTACTATGCGTTTGTATGCATGAAGCCGAGATGGTGAAGATGTATGTAGGTAACCGCAAAGTCCCCGCGAAATAATGTTCGCCACCGATTATAAAGTGAAGAAGGAGCTGCTCGTTGTGCGGAAATGGAATGGGTTACGTGGTATGGTCAAAAGTGACGATAGAATGTACAAAGTAATCAAACTTTGAATTATGAATTGGCTGTTGAAAAACGAATGTAGCCGGTCGCTGGGATCCGAGGGAGAAAGAATGGACAAGATCGAAATCTATATACTGAAGGTAAATCGATTGTGGTTTATCGCATCGCAAAGTGTTGCAAAAATGTGTGCTGAATGGAAGTCCCGCTTGACGTTGTCGCTAACCCGATATCTTCTACCAGAGCCGTCTCTATCAAGTCTATCCAGCTTAGAATTAGTAATTGCGCAATAGAGGTCAACAGTGAGAAGAAGTAAGTGGTAAACAGTTGCAACAGAGGTAGGGAAGGAAGAGGTCTAGATGATGCCGGTGAGTCTCATGAGCGCTCGAAACACTGGCTCGATGCTGCCCATAATCAAGCTGGAATTCCACCTCTCCAGTCTTCCCTTTCGCGGCCATGAGAACACCCGCCATGGCGCAACCAATTCTAACCCTTCTCCGACGGAACCGAAGAAGAAATCCTTCAGACGATATGAAATCGATTGCATACAGGTGGTGTTTCAAAGCTGGTGTAATCCTCTCATGCGATAAGCGTGCGTGTACGGAGTTGTCCAATGCTTCGGTATGACAGTTGATAGAGCTATCGAAGCTCGAAGATACACCAGAGAAGTGGAAGAGTGTTGTCCTGTCTGTTGGCCAAAGGTCGCAAGGTTGAATACTGTCAAAAATAAGGGTGCTTTCGAAGCTGCCTCGGGCTGTAGAAGTGTTGGCGGTGGTGATGATGGGGTGGTGCTCGTTTCACAAAGACCCGAGTCCGATCGCTCAGAGTGATACACAAGGCTTTTGCGAAGCAAAGATTGCGATGATGAACAATGGAAGAGAATAGCAACAATACTCCTTCAGCGGCCTCTCCACAACACAGTCCAAAGACAGCCAGACGCAAAAACGAAGTGTCGTTCAGTGGTCAGAGGGGGCG
>JBAMDN010000786.1:0-17002 GCA_037074945.1 Tetracladium marchalianum | reverse complement strand
GTATTATAAAGAATCGAAAGGGGCATAGAAGCACAAGAAAAAGAAAGGAAGATGTGCGTCTGGAGAGGGTGTGTGCGAGTGCGAAGAGTGGAAATCAATCATGAAAAGAAGTTACTGCGTTGCTTGTGCATCACTCAGCAGGGCATCCATCCGTCCAAGAGATTTTCAAGGGCACAGGTCAGGATCCCCTCCCAGGCAGGTGGCAGGACCACCCAATACATATATATTGTTTACTTTTACTTTTTGATATCTCCCTTCAACTACTAGGATGGGACAATCCAGCCTTGCCATTAATCTAAATAAATAACAAGCCATCTCACGCGTTTCGCTGTTTTTAGCTTGCTTGAGATGCATTTTTTCTTCGTAGTTCGCCCTTTTTCGGTAGATTTCTATTACTCCCACTCCACCCCAGATGCAGATGGTAATCTCCTCTTTTTTGGCTGTTGGGAACGGTATGATGGATGAACCGTTCAAGCCATCATTCCTGGGCATTTCTCTAGAGTTGAAGACGCAGTCCTCTGAAACCAAGACCATCCTTGACATATTTGTAAGATTTGACATGTATCTTAACAGCGAGATTCGTATGTGCAATCACGTTCTTGACATCCTTTCCGGCCAATATTTCTGTCTCTCCGGTTACATATAAAACATCTCCAGTGTCAAAATCTGGGATTACTAATCCTGCTCTTGGAGTTGTCTGGAGATTTCCGAGACTCTGATATAATCTGTTTCCAGAATATTCAGGATATACAAGTGTGAAGCCTTCCTCATCATTGGAGAGTAATCGCACAAACCCAGGTGGCCCGCCTCTGTGGTTTGTATCCATATCCTTTTCGTGATTTGACGTAGACATAAAGAACAGGTCCGCTTTGGCAATCAGGTCAACGGCCGATTTTGGAAGAGGAAATGTGGTACTTTCGACTACCGGTTGAGGTATGCGGGGAACAATTTGTTTCTTGTTGAGATATTTGGGACAGTTTCCTAGAATCTTGTTAGCATATTATTAGAACTAAGGCGGATGGAGAGAAACATACCCAAACTCTGTTCAATTTTAACAACAATTTGCACCTTTCCAATCCCATCGTCCCCAGCCGAGACTGCTCCAGCTACAGTTCTTCCATAGAGCTTAACTCGCGAACGAGTCTGCAGATCTATGGCTAGACCTCCGACCATTTTCCCGCCATCCTTCTCCTGCACAATTTCGCCATCAGCGGAGTCGCCCAGCAGAGCTTCGAGAACAGGATCATTGATACGATCAACCACATTCTCTACTCCGATGATTGATTGAGCAACTGGTTGAGAAAACCCAGCTTCCCCTCCCCAGAGTGTAGTCCATGGCCAGCCATTTGCGTCCACGGCCCCGAGGGCTAGAAGAGGACTCCGGACGAGCAGACTGGCGGCGTAAGGCGTCAGAAACGGCGAAGTGGGATTCTCGTCTTGGTGAACATGGAAGAGGTTGTGCATACTCTTCTCACCTTCGTGCCAAGGCATTGATGCTTCGTAGAAGGACATATTGCCGATTGTTTGTCGTCGTGTTATAGTGTCAATGAGGAGCTCGAGGGCGATATCGAGGTAGGAATCCACGACTCGGAGAGGATGGTTTGACCATCATGGAAGGCGGTAATGTCGTCTTTAATGCCGCTGGTGCTCAATCAACCAGCCAAACATTCCAAATTGCGGGGTTTGATTGAGGAGCTGGAGGTGGCAGCGGGGTTTGAGCTGTGAGTTCTGAGACTGGGCGGCCAGCTATTCTTGGCATCGATTACAAAGCACCCTACATTTCCAAGGGCCACCAACCGGACCAGAATCTTTTGCTTACTTTTCATCTGCATCACGCTCCTGTCGTTGAACTCAGATATGATACAAGAGTTTATTCAGAGGATGGGCTGATCCGATATTTCTGGAGAGTTTCAACGCTAAATTCTTGCCAATCACGCCACGTATCAACCCCCTAAGATCCGGCAGTTGGATGATGATGCTTGACCTTTTGATGAGAGTATATTTTATCCTTGACCACAGACAACAACGAAAATAAAGATAGCGCCATGGCGGAAATGAGAGACGAGGACATCGGAAGTATATTCTGTCATAATCTTGTACAACACCAAGCTTGAACCTATTCCAATCAGAAATAGAGGTCAACTTGAGAACACCCAAGCTCAAGAACAACAAAAAATCATACGCGTGAAAACAAACAACAATGGGTATTTAGTCTTCCCCAACTTGACGCCAAAATAAATCGTAACAGAACTCTCAAGACTCGCTTACTCCACCAAAAGCTTCCCTTTCCCTTTCCCAGTGGTATCTATTGGTTCCAGTAACGAAAATCTTGGCGTTCCGCCATTCTTGTTCCTCGCCATGATACTGCTCTCATTCTGCTTCGCGTAGCTACTCGGCTTATTCATCTCGGCCGTATCGACGGCCGTGTTGTACTTCTCAAACACCTGTTGGACCACCTCATCGAGCTCCTGAGCCGTAAATTCGTCCGCACCGCCCAATGAAAGGCGGATGTCCATCTCCTCGATAAACTCCTGAACCTTCTTCATCTCATATTCATCTTTGCGGAAACGATCGGGTAAACCTTGTCCCTTCAGGACCGTCAATAATCCCGCCAAGCCTGTGTTGAATATACCGAGGATTGTGATTGCCTTTGAGTGTAGTTCAGATTGTGGACCAAGTGCCGTAAGCGTGCCGCCAATCATGATTTGTGCGCCGAGTGCGGTATAGAATACTGCCTCAAAAACGCGATGTTGTCGGTTGCGAAATCGTTGCATTCTAATCACCTCCTTGTAAAGCCCTTTGGCCGTTCTCCGCGCGCTTTCGAGGTCAATATCATCGAAGGGTTCGGCGTGGATACCGACTGCCCGGCGAAACTTAGAGAGGTTACTCTCTGGAAATAGTGAGGAGGAAAATACTTCGACGATCGAGCCGCTGAGGAGCGGACTTTGTTCGCTAGCCATGATGGAGTTCAGACTTTGGAGATGGATCGAAAGTGTAAATTTGATAGAGAGTTGATGGCGTTGGAAATCATTTTGCATCTGGGTACTTGCCTACCTTTATTTCACACCTACCTATTATTGGCCTTTGGTACCATGTGGTTTTCAAGGTCATACTACACATCACAGGTTATGGCCTTAAGGCGCACTTGTGATGATGAAGGTCGTGTGTCGTTTAGGAAGCGAGAAACAATGTCTAAGTGGAGCAGGTGGAGCGGAATGACTTGGCAGTCTATTTTAGGATTAGACAGCTTGGCGCATTTAAGGTTAAACATCAGCTGCAGCTACACAGCTAGCTCAAACATTATTTCGTCTCTCCACGTTTACTCAGCTCAATCACGCCTCAGCCAAGGTGGGATAGAGACATCAACTCCAGGCTATATTAGTGACCGTACTTCATTTCGGTGTCAAAGCTTGATGGAGGCAAGTGCCATTTCAAAAGTGAATACGAGGCGACGGTCAACAACACTAGAGCGTTCGATCGCCCTCGATTCGGTCGTGGCTTCCATTGTATCAATACTTTTTTCGTTCAACTTTACCCATTAGTTTGGAAGAATTGTGATCTAGGACGCAAAGTGAGTTAAACGAGCATGAAGTCAAGCTGACCTCGTGAGGGAAGAAATGGGATATAATCTCTCCTCACCCCCCTCAATCAACTTTTCTTCTCCATCTCATCAACAACATTCGATAAACACTCTCTTACCTACTCTCTCCTCTCCCTTCTCCAGCCTGATTCCCCAAGTATAATCTTTCTCTCTTTCCAAATCATTCATTATGCTTTTCTCCAAAGTTGTTGTCGTCGTCGCGGTCCTTGCAAGCGCTGCTGTCGCACTTCCAGGACGAGGCAAGCAAACCTCCGACAACACTGTCGGTGCTCTCAAGGTTGGCAGAGGCAATTACAAGCCTCTCGACTTCACAAAAAGCGATAGGAAGTCGATCACTCGCGGCCGAGCTGAGGCCTTGACCCTCAGCCCGACCAGCCATATCAAGGGCAAGAAGTTCGATCGGTTCGTCCAGATCTGGTTCGAGAACACGGACTTTGAGTCCGCTGCTGCTGACTGTAACTAAATCCCATACCACAAATCCTTTTCCCATCCCACTACCAAAATCTAATTCTTCGCAGCAAATTTCCAATGGGTCTCCAGCCAAGGAATCACGCTCACCAACTACTCTGGCGTGGCTCACCCCAGTCAGCCCAACTATGTTGCGGCTGCTGGTGGCTCCTTGCACAACGTCAAGGATGGTCGATTCACCAAGATTCAGGAGTCCGCTCCAACCATCGTTGACCTCCTGGACAAGGCTGGCATCAGCTGGAGTGAGTACCAGGAGGATATGCCTTACTCAGGCTACATGGGACACTATTATCACAACCAGCAGAACGGTCGAAACGACTATGTTCGCAAGCACAAGTATGTTCTCCTCCACGCTCTTCATGCATTCTCATGTAATGAACATATAATACTAACCCTCATGCGCAGCCCTCTTGTCTCCTACGGATCCGTCAACAAGAAGCCAGAGAACCTCGCCAAGATGAAGAACTTCACCATGTTCCACAAGGACTTGGAGAACAACAAGTTGCCACAGTGGATGTTCATCACTCCTAATATGAGTAAGTCCTTCCCCCAACAACCTTTTTCTCACTATAAAGCACAAAAACTCACACTTCCACAGCAAATGACGGCCACGACTCATCCGTCCGCATCGCCGGAAAGTTTGCCAAGAGCTTCATCGAGCCCCTCTTGGCCGATGCGAACTTCATGAACAACACCTTGGTCATCTTGAGTAAATCTTCCCAATCCCATTGAGTTCTCACTCTCCGTCCATCTTTCCCTGAAATTACCCGACTAATCTCCCTCCACCTCCTAGCTTTCGACGAAAGCGAGAAATATTTCCGCTCCAACCGCAACCGCGTTTTCACCGTTCTCTTCGGCGACGTCGTCCCCGAGGCTCTCAAGGGCACAATAGACGACACACAATACACCCACTATAGCACTCTCACGACCGTCGAGAACAACTGGGACTTGGGCAGACTTCCCGGCCCAAAGGCTGGCAAGGTTCGCGGGGATGCCAATGCTAATGCCTTTTACAATTTCGATGGTGGTGCGGAGAAGGTTTTGGAGACAAGGGGTGCTCAAAATTAGAGTAGTTTATAGTTAGGTTCTTTGTGCTTTTAGTAATTTTTTGTGGTGGAATTTGGTTTTTTGGAGTTTTTGGTACATCCTAGGTGGGGGATTTGGGAGGTTGAGGGCATCAATTTAGATCTGAGGTTTGAAAAGAGTGGGGAAGAACTTGGTAGCTTGTTCTCTCTTTAGTTGAAACTCAAAGGCAGATCTAGTACAAGCCATTAGTGTTTAATTAGAGATCAGAAGTTCATCTCATCGCTTTCTTTTTGAGTGGATCATGCTGGTCAAATCCCCACTTTCGATTTCGATGGTTTGGAGACATAACCCGCTCCTCTCGTTTGTTCTTTCCATTCTCTTTCATCCTTCGATCTCTCTCGCCCTTCTTCATTCTCTTTCATCATTAGTTCTCTTTCTTCTTCCATTATCTCTCAACTGAGATGAATCATAGGGTGCGTTTCTTCTCCAGGCGTTGTATAGGGAAGGTTGCCGCTTCCACTTTAAGCGAAAGGTTATGAGCCCACCAATTATTTGCTGCACCTGAATCAAAAGCGGAAGGAGGCAAAATTGAAGAACTAAACTTTTCAACAACAGATATTTTATTGTCTACTATCCAGAAAATTATATCTAAAAATGAACGAATGTTTGTCTACACAGATATGTAAACAGGGATATCAACCTTTGTATAAAAATGAAACCCCTACACCCTCCCACGATATCTAACATGCCCCACACACCAACATCCGTCCGTCACTCATTCAGTGCAGTTAACAATACAAGCCCTCTACATGAAGAATCGCTCGACAAGCTTAGAAGCGACCTTTGGTGCAAGGATTCTTGGTGCATCGTTCAAGTGGTTTCCCCATTGCGGGGCATTAATGATAATACCCATGATGCATCCAGAGATGATACCAGTAACAGGAAGGGTAATGAACCAACCCATATAACACCAAGCGACCATTCTCCAGTTGATAGCTCTCCAATCACCATTGCAAAGACCGACACCAACGGTGGCACCGACGATACATTGAGTAGTGGAGACTGGAAGAGCAAGACGTGTAGCCATGACGATGGTCATAGCGGAACCGAGTTCCATGGAGAAACCACGAGAGGGAGAGTGAAGAGTGAGTCTGTTACCCAAGTTGCGCATGAGGTTGTATCCGTATGTCCAGAGACCGATGACGATGGCTGCACCTCCGTAGACGAGAACCCAGACTGGGACAGGGGACTTAGAGGAGAGCTTGCCAGTGCTCCAGATGAGGTAGACACCTGCGAGGGGACCGATGGCGTTGGAGACATCGTTTGCTCCGTGAACGAAAGAGGCGGTGGAGGCGGTGATGATTTGGAGGAAGGTGTAGACGTGCTCGGCTTTGTTATCGTAGTGCTCGGCCTTGGCGTGTATGGCTTCGAGATCGCCGGCAAGGATGGAGTTCTTCTTTTGCTCGGCGACGACGTCAACTTCAACACCGTGGAAGAAGGCGTAGTGAAGAGAGGAGAGCCAGTTTCTTGGGAGGTACCATGGGCCCTTGTCAACCTTCTCAAGAGGGACGACATCAGCTTGAGCGGTGGAAGAAACGTCGGCAGAGCTTCGGTCGGAAGCAATGGCGTTGATTTCCTTCTTTTCTTTGTTGTCGGTGCTGGTTTCAATGTCGTTGGTTGGGTTGCGGATTTCGCGTCCATCAGCATCGATTTCGGCTTGTGTCTTGTGTCCGCGGTAGTAATCTTGTATGATGTCGCGACCTGCTGGAGCTGGTCCTGGCTCTGGTCGCTTGAGAAGAAGCGGTCCTTGAAAGATGTGGTACCACTTGAGCTTTGTCAGTAACTGTCGCAGAAAAATTCTTCTTCTTCTCGTACCTTGAGCTCCCAGTCATTGCATTCGACTTGGCGGTAGATGTATGGCAGAACGAACAAAACTGACAATGCAGCGAAGCCAATCGCAACACCCAAGATACATCCAACGTATTGACCAGGTCCCCACTTCTTGACCTGTGGTAGAGCACTGGCGGCACCCTTCCAACTAAACGATAGAGTCAGTTTATTTGTTCAGACTTTGAATGCATCAAGCCGTGTGCAACATTGTATCTATGAAGACTTTAAAATGGGGTACATACACGATTAACATGGTCAAGACACCACTGGTGAGTGCAACATAGAATGGAATACTGATCAGGGCAGCGCGGACCTAAAATACCAAATTTTTAGCATTGGGTTAAGTGAATGGCGTCGGTGTACACTGACTGGGTTCTGTCTCTTCATCACACCAAATTTGGTGATCGTGAAGATGAGAGCACCAAAGATACCAGCAATTCTAATGCCTATTAGTCTCTGATCCCACATCAGGATAGTAGAGGAAGTTACCCTGGAGCGACGAACCAAGCAGCAACGACTTGGGACACACCACTCCATCCCCAGGCAACACCATCCTTGCCAAGCGCTGCAATACCAGCGCCAATAACCTATGTTTCTGTCAAAATCCATTGTCATTGCTCCAACTGATTCCGAAACTTACACCTCCCACAATCGAATGTGTTGTTGAGACAGGCAAACCGATTCTGGTGGCGACAGTCATGTAGGTAGATGAACCGACCAAGGCGCAGGTCATTCCCAACATCAAAACTGTTGGCTCCTGCTCGAAAGACTTTGTGCTGAGAATCTTGTTACGAATAGTATCTGCAACTCGGGCTCCCACACCGACCGAACCAGCTTTAGTTTCAACTGTTAGCCCGATGCCACCAGATCGAGTAGTTTCATTAATCAGTGGTCCACGTACCGAATTCCATCACGGAAGCTATCACCATGGCTTGCTTCATGGTCAAGGACCGCGAAGAGACGGACGTTGCAAATGAGTTTGCAACATCGTTGGCTCCGATGTTCCATGCATCTAGAAAGGCAAAGATCATTGCCAACGCAAAGACTTTTAAACGTCAGCATTTGTATCACCATGGTAGCCCGATATCTCTGCGTAGTTTCTGACAGACAGAAATCCGACACCGGGAGCTGTTGTGGGGTAAGACTGACTGTAATCGAATTGGTGTAGAGTCGGCATCTTGAAAGATGAGGCTGACGCTTTCTGGTGATTTGATTGAAGGCGCTCTCTCGTTCTTGAGAAAGGTTGTTGTCTCTGGAGCTACCAGGTGGAAGGTTGTCGTCTGAGGGCTAGAATAGCAGAGCTGCATGGAAATCTCTATGTATTTATCTTATGCTACTTCCGCCACTGTCTCTCGATTCCGCCCACGCCTTTCCTTCTGATATTGCCTTTCTTGAGCATCTTCATCCAATGACAGTGTACGCTGGAGGACCGTGTTTCTTCGAAGATCGTGCCAGGCCAAGATAAAAGAGAATGCTGATGGTTGTGGTGTCAATCTCTTCGGCAACATGTCTTGGAGCAGTCCATAATGGGCTCAAATCCGTAGGACTTTGTAGGCATCGGGCCTTGGAGTCCTTGGAGGCTCTTGTACATTCTTGGACGTTCCACTCGCGCGACACCGGACGACTGTGAGAGGACGACAGCGAGCCTTGGTAACTGAGAAGGAGGGCTGCTTCATCCATTGTTGGCTACTGCCAAGGGTGGAGAGGAAAGCCACTGTGCCAAGCTACATCTGAGCCACCTTGGCAGAGAGACACACGTTGCCAAACGAGAGCCTCCCATTGGCCGCGTTCAACGTCAGAGGAGGACGATTGATGAAATGCGTGATGTTGGACCACCCCATGTAGACAACAGTGGTCGACAGAACGAACGGTGCCATCACCAGCATCCTAGGCTTTGCAGGAGAGTGATTTCCTGGTGTCGGATATGTCCTTTGCTCATATCTGACCCCAAGTAAGCACAGCAGATGCGGATGCGCCGACAACAACGTGCTATGATATGGTCTTCTCGTCTGCTCCCAAGCTCCCATCATCTTTCCAACGAGATTCATCAAGATCCATTACGACCCATGCTGATCCATCAGAATGCGGGACTGACTGAATTATATCGGTTCTTGGAGGCACTGAGATTAATATGGCCTTCCAGCCAAGCAATAGAGTTTCGTAAGAGGCGAGGGAAAAGTTCGAGAAAGTATTTCAATATTGTCATCATGAACTTGCTAGTGTGAAGACGCCAAAAGAGTAGAACACAAACATTAAGTTGATAACATCCAACGTCAATCTCCTAAATGTAGACAAAGTTTCTCTATACTTTTTTTAGCAACTGAGAAATCAGTAATTCCGAGCATAAAGGTGGTAAACTGTACCAGCAACCCAGCATCAAGGGCTTGGACCAATCGTCTCCACCATAAGCTTAATCGAAACCGCCTGATGTTCGCATGCAGGGCCGTACTTAACGACTACACTTTGCATTATTGGATAAATGCGAACACATGGGTACAGGGGATTAATAGAGAAGGGATTCCATCTTCAACAAAAGAACCTCCAACTGCAAAGCACATCGACGAAATTGAAAATAAATTTCAAGCACAACGTACACCGACGCAAAATATCGTGCAACTTTACAGATTCTTTTACGGTGACAAATTGAAAACCACCAGAGATGAACGTGGGGTGGACAAATCAACAACCCAAAGCGGAAGGAGTGTAGGAAACCGCCATCACTACGTCACTAGGAAACGTACTGGATCATTGGCCAGCTTCCTGAAGCTCAGAGCTTCGAAATATCTTCAAAAACTGGCCGTGCGAATCGCCGCTCTCGTGTTGAAACCTGAAAATTTCTGTAGGCAGCGACAGTCCCTGATAGAAGCATCACGCCAGCCTCGAACTAATCATCTAAAATGACTCGAAGTTAGTTCGAATCTCCTGGCAAGAGAGTAGAAGGCGGATGTTCGTTGTATTGGAGCTGGTTCCCACCGGTAGATAGTCTGCATTCCTGAAGGTAATGGCATCTCCTGAATCTTAGTCGGAGTTCCAAGAACGATAGATGGAGTGGTGGTTTTGAGCTCAAAGTTGTGTCCACACCAACTCGTCCGCCCAAATCCAAGATGAGCGGCCGGATTCATATTGAAGGCAGTTTGATTTGATGTTCCAGGAGGTCAACAAACAAACGGAGTCCGCAACAAACAGTATTCCACGTCACGGAAACGAAGTTTCAGAAGTCTTGTTGACCGTGTACGCCTTCGCGTTGATGGTGGTGTATTCTGGTTCAGACGAACCTATGTTGATTTAATTCTGGAAAGACCGGTACAAATCGCGACCAGTCTTGGAGAGAAGGTATTACTGGACAGTTGAAAGACTTTGACGAGCAAGATGGTTCGAAACAGCCGTGATAGAGCCCATAGCTATGGAAAACTAGCATGACGAGCTTCGGATTGACACTCCTTCCAGATCGAAAATAGATTTCGAGACAAAGAGACCCAGCTATCGGTCCGGGGACTGCTTCTCGCAGTATTGGAAAGAAAATCCATCGTTGAGTCTGGAATGTGAATGTGACTTGGCGGCGACTGCTGCTTGGAGCGAGATATTTTGAGGCTGGTGGTCAATCTCAACAATTTTCCATAGATTTGTGAGACAGAAGAAGTCGCAAGTACGCAACGAGAAAGACTTTGCCCATGCAGCAATGAGGAATCGTACTCGTGAAATTAGAATATTCTCCAGGAGTGAGATTGTCCGGATTTTGATTTCATGGGGATCACCCGCCTTTTGTACCCACCAAAAGGTATTTTCCGTCGGAAACATCTTGGGGAAGTTAAGACCAATCCTGTCGATCCTTTAGCTTAATTATTGGGATATTCCAGCAACCTTGAAGGCATTTCTGAAATACAAGTCGCCTCGTAGCGTCCTTACCAATCATTCATGCACGTTGCCAAGCATGAATTGGTTAAGCACTTCGTCTAGGATTGCCCAGTGATCTTATATCTTTTTTGACAGTAATCCAGCCAATGAGAGTAGACCTGCTGGGCTGGGGCATTTGCTTGTTGTGACAAGGCGACTCCTCGTCGGCTTGTGGTATTGCTACAGGATTGGCCATTACTTGGCCGTTGGTGATGTGAGCTGGCCGTGTCTTGTGGTCCGAGTATAGATTAATCAGATATTAAATTTAAATATTTCGCAAACCAATAAGTCGTAGTAACAGTAGGATTCCAGCTGAATTTGACCATCAACATAGCATGGTGCAGGATCAAGAGCTGCACAGAGTTAATTCAGTTGAGTGTGGCGATTTGACCGTAATCCTCTAGATCTGTCAGCTACAGTTTAATAAATCACTGCCCATCGTGGTGACCCATCCGTGAATCTTCTTCGTTCGTCTCTCTGGAAATGGAAGTTGGGAAAGGACGCAATCCCACTAATGGTCCAAAGCCAGTCATGCTATTCCAACGTGTCCATCATCAACGCTTCCAAGAATGCTTAAGAGGTTTGTGTACATTTAAACAACAGACAGGGCAGTGCGTTGATGTTGCATTAAGTCTAAAAGTTTGGGATGAAGGTGATAGAATTGATTGAGGCTTCGTTTCCAAAGATGTGTAGCTGTCCAGCAGTCTAAAAGATGCGCCTTGCAATTGTATATATTATCACGCCGAACAAATCACGATTCCGACATCCCTGTCCTGCCCCTGCCCTTCCCTGCCCCTTCTTCCTTTTTCCTTTATCATCGCTTCTTCCTCTTCCTGAACATTATCTAACATTTCAGTTTAATTCTTAGACGTTCTCCAACTCTCCACTCTATCTAAATCTTACTTTCTCCTTTCAAGAAAGCAATATACTCAAAGACGTGACCAATCAAGCTATTTGCACAACACGCCGTGATGGTGTCCACGCATAAATGGCCGAATGACCTCTACTTTTCTATTTTAGACTTGATAGAGATCGAACATCGGACGAACTGTGGTGTGAGCTCATATACGGATCTTATTCTGCAGAAAGGGACTTAATCTTTCAGGCATTCGTGGTGGGTGGGTGTAGGGCACATTTGAGCGTGGGTGTCTGGTTTGTTGGCACACCCAAAGCTTTGGAATTCTAACATACTTGCTTCGTTCGATGAACATATTATTTCTATGGTGTAGGAGCTATGGATAGTATCGGACTCATTGACGCTTTGGTTCGTCTGTGACCAACCCTTTTCCACCAGCTATCTTGTTATATACATGTTTTCGTATGACCATTGCTTGAGGAAGTCCTTCGTGCTCGCAAGGAAAGTTACATGTTTATTCATCAATTCAGTCACTGGATCTTCATTTGATGGGCTATTTTGGCGATCTGGTGGCTTCAGAACATTTACTGCCGATTTTTGGGGAGAAAATCTGCTAGTTCATCACATGATTGTTTTTTTGTGTTCTCTTTCGAACTTCCCATTTTCACTTCGAGGATTTGGTTCTTGAATTCATATTTACGTCGCTTTCTGATGTTCTTTATCTACATTCTGCTCTGGTCTAATCTGGACTCCGGAGAAACATTCGATAAGATCGAGTCTATGCGCGGGCGCCAAGGCTAGCCAAGTGACCAAGTCTTTTCTGCTTTGCAGCCCTGACTCCTTCAATTTAAAGTTATGCTTCACATAAACACCTCTCTCTGTTGCTCCTGGCTGCCAGAAAGATTTTGTAATTTCAAGCACAGCGTTTATTTAGCGATTGCAGTGATGCGCTGGTAGGAATTGTGTTTTAATGCTACAAAAGCGAACGGACGCTAAGGCGTCTTCACCACCGATACAAGCTCGTTCAGATTAGTTTCTAACATTGGAGAGATCTGTGTCTCCTAAAACAGGAGCTATGCTGCTTCCACAGACTCGATTTGGCGGTTCAAGTGACGTCGAATGTAGGGAAGCTACCAAATCGGGATGTTGATCGCCAAGAGACCTTGAAACATTGTTTGGAAGCCACCACTTTCAGCAAGTTTCATCTGATCTTGATGTTTTGGAAATTACTGCCATCAAATCTGGTGCAAGTGCTCCTATTATTGGAGCTTCGGAGTGTCCCGTGGCATCCCGGAAGCCCTGGATGACCCCAGATCCACAACTCGAGATTTTGATTAGATGAATTCTGTGCGGCAATACTCCGCCCTGATTGATCTGTTCGCTTGGGTTTTTGCTTACAGTGTATAATAACCCAAATACTCCAGGAGAACTCAACTCTTTTGCCCTTTTCCAAACATCATCACATTCATTTCCGCCCCTTTTTCAAACCCAAAAGCTTGACGCTTTTTGTTCTGTTTACCTCACATTCGTTATACTTCATCATGATTTCCAAGGTTTCTACCGGTCTGGCAATTCTTGCCTTCGCTCTTCACACTTCTGCGCAAGCCGCAGCTTACGGACAATGTGGAGGGTGAGTGGACTCTTAAAACCGTAGACAGTTTATGCTCATGTTCATTAGAAACGGCTTCTCAGGCTCAACGACATGTGTATCCGGCTTCACTTGTAAATTCTCAAATGATTGGTAGTAAGTTATAATAGTTCTTTCTGGCTGTTGGATTCTTTCCTTCAGAATACAATGTACTAATATCTTGGTCTCAGCTCCCAATGTGTCCCTGGAACTGGAGGAAGCGATCCAACAACAACAGCCAAAACCACCGCGAAGACCTCAGGCGCTTCCACCAAAACCACCCCTATCTCGGTTAAGCCCACGACGACAACAACAATCAAGGCCGCCTCTACGACTAAGGCGTCCACAACCATAATCCAAACCACTTCTGCACCAGCAGGTGGCAATGCTGGAGGAGCTGGAATTTTCACGCCTACCGCTGTCACCACCGTCTTCCCATCGGCGACCGGCGAGACGAAACTCCCCGCACCAACCACGATCTCTGGCGTTTTCGATGGAAAGATGGCCAGATGGCACCGAGATTCTCCTGATGTCTGCCAAGGACAAACGGAGACCGGTATCAAAGACACAATCTTCGTTCTTGAAGATGGCGCCACTCTCGCTAACGTCATCATTGGAAAGAACCAAGCTGAAGGTGTTCACTGCCTTGGAACGTGCACACTCATAAATGTCTGGCACGAGGAAGTCTGCGAGGATGCTATGACTTTCAAGCAAAAGTCGGGTACTTCGTATGTCATCGGTGGAGGAGCCAGAAATGCTGATGACAAGATCATGCAATTCAATGGCAGTGGAAAGGTCGAGGTTAAGTTCTTCTATGTAAGTTTATTTTCTATATTAATAACACCATTTACCCTCCATTCCCTCAAGTATCACATCTAACAATATTCTCCCTGCCAGGCCGAAAACTTCGGAAAGGTTATGCGTCACTGCGGAACCTGCGGCGTCGTCGAGCGCCACAGCACATTCGAAGGCATCGTCGCCAACAAAGGTTCGATCGTTGTCGGTATCAACACAAACTCAGGCGACACCGCAACCATCTCCAACTCTTGCCTCAAGGGCGGAACCAAATTTGGGGATCGCTTCAAGTCTGTCTCTTCGGGCGAGCCTACCAAATTGGGTTCGTGTCCATTTGGCACCAGTTGCGTGGCCATCAACAATGTTTCGTCTTGTTAAGTCGAACAAGAGGAAGTCAGGATAATGTGAGGTGGAGGATAGAATGATGAAGTACTTTCGATGTTGTAGATATTTTACCTTACATAGAGAATCTTTCAGGCCTTGAGGGCCTATTCGTACATTTCGTGTTGATTTTTACACTCGCATGACACTAAAGATACATCCTTTTTTCGAATTCTGTATGTGAATGGCTTGTTCGAGACTCACTTTTGTTTGCTTTTGATTTTGTGACGCTCTTTTCCTCTTTTCGACTGAAATTAAATTACGATATGTTGGGAGTTGAATGTTGAGTAGATGTGATATTTCAAGTACAGTGCTCTGTTATCTCAAAACCTTGGCTCTAATTCTAGAGCTTGACTTACTTCGTTACTTCTGTGTACATCTTTAATTTCGGTCGTCTTCTTTCCAAAACAAAATTCGTATAATTCAATCTACTCTTTCAAATAGATTTCCGTGCACAACATTTAAGCATTTAAAGCCGACGACCAATCCTCACTTCTAATATACTCCTCCATCGGAGTGACCGGAATCTCAAAGTCCAACTATGTACCCGTCAGTTCAGGCCCCAAAACTTCAATTCGAAGAAGAAAGAACTCACCTGCTCAGGCGTCAAAACATCCAAATCCCCACCACTAAATCCAAACCTCTCCACAAACTCAAAAGAATCCGACAACTCCTCTCCCAACTCCCTCGGCACATCTTTCCAGAAAACCTCCTTGGTAACCTGCTCAAACCCAGCCTTCACACCCAACACCTCACCCCAAATCCTCATCCATTCCGGCCATGTCATCTGTTGCGATACGGCCAACAACGTTTTCCCGGCTGGTAAATCCTCCACCAGAGCCTTCACGAACGGTCCTGTATCCTTCCCTGTCACCACGAATGGCCATACTAACCCTGGACTTGATTGTCGGTATAGGAGGAATGATTCATCGGCTTGCTTCTGAGGCGCCATGAAGCTGTTTTGCAAATTCGTGACGTAGTGCCCGAGCTGTACCATACTCATTCTCTCTGCGACTTCTGGGAAGCGCGAGTGGATTGTGCGGATTGACTCGGCTTTGCTGTCGAAATGATATACAGATTTCAATTCTCCATGACTCCATTTCGTTGCGTCAGCCAGAGAGGAGATGATAAATTTCTCTAGTGTTGCAAGGACAATGGGATCATTCGCAATCTCGGCGATGTCAACATTTTGAGTTACTTCGCGCTTGAAGGCTTGTTCTTTGGCCCAGTTAGGATTGCTTGCTGGGGAAGGGGCATCTGGTGAGGAGATGTAGCCGATGAAAGGGGCGAAGAAGTCGGTGTTGGAGAAGATGGTCGTGGCGCCTGTGAATGCTGGGATAAGGGTTTTCTTGTTGTCGATGTCGCCTTGAACGATCTCAACACCGGATGCTGCGAGCGCGAGAGCACTAGGGCTGGAAGGATTGCGAGTTATACCGCGAACACGGAAGTTGGGGAGGGCGAGGAAGGATTTGGCTACAGATGAGCCCTAGGATTTCGGCGTTAGTTTGTGTGCTTTAGGTTTTTCCAGATGATATGAGAAAGCAGATGGAATGAGCAAATACTTGGAGTCCAGTGACACCGACTATAACAATGAGCTTGGACATGGTTTGTTATTTTATTTGATTACTCGGATGTTTTTGAAGTGCTGGTAGAGTGTGCGCTTGAGTTGAGATGAACAGAAGTGTTTACTGTAGCCTATTTGGTTCGGTTCGTATTGCTAAGGTTAAAACGAGTCTCTTGGGACCCATAGACAGCACCTGACTAAAAATAATACACATTACCGCCAAGATGCAAAAAACAATGATGCATCATCGTCCTCCTCCTCTCCTCCTCCACCACCAAACATCTTGTAAATCCAGACTTCTGTCGTCCATGTTGTGGCAATAGCTCTAAGGACTCCTCCTCAGGAGAGAAGTACTGTGTCTATCTGTGTGTGCTGCATTGCTTAATGTCCACCACCACAGGTCGGACCACAAAATGCCAATCCACCCGTCTTCGCATCATCCTCATCTCTCTCCGTTCTCTTCGCCAACTCCTACGGATTCTCACAAGGCGTTCTCCTCAACAACTCTATCCTGAAAGTAAGCGGCATGGGCGCCGGAACTCTGGAAACGCATTCTCTGCGCCCTTGTTTCTACCATTGCACTCCGAACTGGCATGTCAAAACGCATGTTACGCCTAGTCTTAAACCTACGCTTGAAGAGTGGGAGATCAGTCTCTTCGTGCAGTGGGGCGAGGAAGTGGGTTTGTTGGAGAGATTGGAGGACGGTATTGATGGTTGGTGTGCAGGTGAACATTTTTGGCTGTGTTTGGGCAGATTGGTGGAACATTTGGAGGCGATGGAGAAGGATCAGGCGGCGGAGTATGAGAAGAGGAAGGTTGTTGAGGAGGAGAAGAAGGGGAAGAAGGTGGAGAGGGAGTGATTTGATATGATAGGATGGTAGCGAGATTCTGTGTTAAACCA
>JBAMDN010000785.1:0-16633 GCA_037074945.1 Tetracladium marchalianum | reverse complement strand
TACCAGGGGTCCAAACCCTAATGGCGAGGAATTTGATAATCTATACCTCGACATGAATGGAATTGTGCATCCCTGTTCGCATCCCGAAGACCGACCTCCGCCAAAGGATGAAGAAGAGATGATGTTGGCGATCTTCAAATACACCGACCGTGTGGTAAACATGGTCCGCCCCAGGAAATTGCTTCTTATTGCCATCGATGGAGTCGCTCCGCGCGCCAAAATGAATCAGCAACGCTCTCGACGATTCCGATCTGCTCAAGAAGCACAGGAAAAGGAAGCGGATAAAGCTGAATTGCTCAAGATGCTGAAATCGCAAGGCGGTCGCATCGAAGAGGAAGAAGTTAAGAAGGCATGGGATTCAAACGAAATCACTCCTGGCACGCCATTCATGGACATTCTAGCTCTAAGCTTGAGATACTGGATTGCGTACAAGCTCAACACTGATCCTGCCTGGGCCAAGATGAAAGTCATCATTTCGGATTCCACCGTCCCAGGTGAGGGTGAGCATAAGATTATGGAGTTTATTAGATCTCAGCGCTCCTCGCCAGAACATGACCCAAATACAAGACACGTCATTTATGGATTAGATGCAGATCTCATTATGTTGGGTCTGGGCACTCACGAGCCTCATTTCCGTGTTCTTCGAGAAGATGTTTTTGCTCAAGACTCAAAACCCCGGCTTTGTCGCTTGTGTGGCCAGGGTGGACACGAAGCCCGCGAGTGCACAGGACAAGCAAAAGTAAAAGACGGAGAGCATGATGAGAAAGATAGCGCACCAGCCCTCAAACCTTTCATCTGGCTTCATGTTTCTGTTCTACGAGAATATCTGGCAGCTGAACTCTACGTTCCTGACCAACCTTTCAGATTCGATCTTGAGCGAGCTATCGATGACTGGGTGTTCATGTGCTTTTTTGTTGGGAATGATTTCTTACCTCATCTTCCAAGTCTCGAAATTCGAGAGAATGGAATTGATACTCTGATTGCAATTTGGCGTGACAATATTCCACACATGGGTGGCTACCTTACTAAGGACGGCCATGTTGATCTAGAAAGAGCACAACTTATTCTTGAAGGCCTCGCAAAGCAGGAAGATGCGATATTCAAGCGTAGAAGACAGACAGAGGAGAAACGAGAGGCAGGCGCAAAGCGTCGAAAACTTCAGGAGGAGTCGGGTCGCGGTGGCCGTGGAGGTCGTGGGGGACGGGGTGGGCGCGGTGGAGGTTACGATTCCCCTGCTGGTAGACAAAAGCCATCTTTTGATAACGCACCTGTTGGCCTTCCTCTGTTCGACCCCAAGGATATTTCCAGGGAAGCTCAGACCTTGTCGCATGATATGGTGGTCAATCGTGGAGCGGTCTACAAAGCTAACATGGCTAACAAGAGCGCTGCTGCTGCTTTGAAGAGTCAACTAAATGGAAATGCGAGTGTGGACAACGTTGTCGATGGTGCCACGGAAGAGCTGGCTGAAGGTTCCGCCTCGGCACTTGGAAAACGAAAAGCTGATCTTCTCGAGGATGATAGTAGTACTCCTGGACAGTCTACTCCTCAGCCTGAAACCCCAAAGAGTTCAAAGGATGAGCCACCCCCTGACACTGTAAGATTATGGGATGAAGGATATGCGGATAGGTATTATGAGCAAAAGTTCAGCGTGGACCCTCAAGACATAGAATTCCGACACAAAGTCGCAAGAGCATATGTGGAAGGTTTGGCATGGGTTTTACTTTACTATTTCCAAGGCTGCCCTTCATGGGACTGGTTCTACCCTTATCATTACGCGCCCTTTGCAGCGGACTTCGTTGGAATTTCCGACATGAAGATTGCCTTCAACAAAGGAAGAATTTTTAGGCCCTTTGAGCAACTCATGGGTGTTCTTCCCGCCGGCTCCAGACAAGCCATTCCGAAGGAATTTCACAGTCTGATGACCGACCCTGAGAGCGAGATTATTGATTTCTATCCCACTGACTTTGTCGTCGATCTGAATGGCAAAAAGTTTGCTTGGCAAGGTGTTGCTCTCCTTCCTTTCATCGATTCGCAACGATTGCTGGATGCAATGGCAAAGGTATACCCAACTCTACCAGCTGACGTTGCAGCTCGAAACGGGGTTGGAAATGAAGTTCTTATTGTGGCTGAGGCACATGATGCACTTTACAACGACATTGCTGGAAACTTTTACTCGAAGAAACAAGGATCAAAACACTTCAAACTAAATCCTCGAGTCAGTGAGGGTCTTACGGGAACTGTCGAAAAGAACGAGTCCTATCTTCCCCACAGTCGACTGACCTTTCCTCTCGAGAGTGGTGAGATGCCAAGTCTGGACGATGATCGCTCAATCAGGTATGTTTAATTCGAGAGAGACAACAATCAATCACTTACCCTGTCCATCTAGTGTCAATTACGAAATGCCTAAATCGACTCACATTCACAAATCTATGCTGCTTCGTGGCATCAAATTCCCCCCACCCGCTCTCAACGCCGCAGATATCGAAGCTACCAAAGGTCGCGCTGCTCGGTCTGGTCGAACCCACGGTGGAGCACCATTACAAGGAGATGGCCGGGCACGAAACTCTTTCAACTACGCAGCAGGCGGTGGCAATCGGCCGTATAACCAAAATTCTAACACTTACCGAGACAACAACTACGGTCCTCCTCCGCCAAGCTGGCAAGCGCCGCCACCAATGGGAAGCAGAGGCTTTGGCGTTGGCCCTCCTCCCCCACCTGGAGCATATAGCTCATATAGAGCTCCACAAGGCCCACCGCCTGCATACAGTGGACAGTCGAGGGGACTACCTGGCTTTGGAGGTGATGGCCGTCCGGGCAATAATTCATACGGAGGACCTAATGATTATCGATCACACGGTGGTGATTCTCGCAGCAGAGGACAAGGAGGAGACTCATATCGTGGTGGGCATAGGGGACGTTGATTCCCGGAAGAAGATACTTTTTCTCCATGAAATTTGCGTCAGTGCAAGTAATCGCTGGCGTAGTAGAGGTTCGCTATGTACAACTCATATCTTGTAAGATTAGCTTCAAAAATATCATGGGCTTTCCTCGACGTTCAACTCTTTGTGACAATGATAAGCAGCTTGTTTTGCCATGTGATGCTTGTGAACCTAGGTAGGTTGGGTAAGGGGGCCTTTACGGTATATTAAAGGAAAGCATGTTCGCAGATTTCAGCAGCCTGGTGAACGAACCAGACAGTGACAGGATGCAGCGTGTTTCTTCGTCGCTTTCATTTGACCTTTGGTATCATTTCTTCTCAAGTAAGCGCACATGGAGTATATCTGCAAGTGATGGTAATGTCTAATCTTTTTGAAATTCAAGTATGGTGGTGTTCAGTCTAATTTGATTGGCCTTGTGTTGTCTGCACGAAGTACCGTAGTCGCGAGCCTCGCATGCACTGGCAGATCATTGGTGCAACCTCACATTCTCAGCCTCGACCCTTCCAGCTCCTAGACGAGGCGACTCGAGATCCAACAACGAGCCATCCCGAATTATCACCAGATTCATCTGCGTCAAGTTTTAACATAAACCTCATATCTGCCATGCTATCACTAGAAGTATAGGATGAAAGCTGTGCTTCCAGGCCTGCCCCTGGCAAAGCTCCAGGCTGTCTGCACTGGTCTCTGGAATGGCAGACGTCTCGTGGTAGGTTCATCTGGCAGCATCATCTTTGCGCCTTCCGAGTTCTACATGCTTCAAGCCCATACTGATTTGCTTACTTCTTGTAGGCATACATCACTGGAAATGCCTTTGTTGTTCTCACTGGGCACGATTCAATACTACAAACCGTCTACGATGACGATGACGTTCATCTCGAGGCGATTGCAATCGACGAAGCTTCAGGGAAGATAGCAACGTGTACTAGCTCTGGTGTCCGAGTCTACAAGCCGTATGGTCATGGTGAGGATGCTCTCAAGGTATGCTAGCTATTTTCAAGGCAACAAGGAATGGCACTCACCAGCTATAGTGGTCAATGCAATGCAGCTTTGCGTTCGACCATGACGCCGAACCACTGGCCACGACTCTGTCATGGGGTGTGGCAGAAGAGCTTCTAGTGGGCGGCTCATGGCTCACTCTGTTTTCTACGCACGACACGCCAGCCGTCATCTGGAAGAGAGATTTGGCAAATGTGGTGAAGTTCGCAAGCTTTTCCTACGACTCTGCGTATATTGCATCTACTGGACGATACGACAGACTCGTTAAGATATGGAGACGGCTATCCTTTGGGTCAGATGATACGAGATTTGATTTCAGTTATCTTCCACATCCAGCGAGCGTCACGAACATACACTGGAGAAAACCATACCATGTCGACCAAACAATTGACAACGTGTTATATACCCTGTGTTCAGATAACGTCTTGAGAATATGGGCTGCATTAGATACTCATGGCCTACCTCTTCTCCAGCTTTGGGCACAAATCGACCTGAATGAGTCAATTCAGCCGAGAGGGCTTTCCGACGTGCAACCTTCGGGCATCAGATTCGCCTTTATGATCGATGGAAGGGATTTTATGTTGGCTACAGAGCACTCTGTTCAAGCGAAGGAGACCTCCAGTGACCAGGACGATCACGCCTTGACTCATTTAATAGAGGTTGCAAACAGAAATCCCGAAATTTGCGTCGTCATGGATGAATCCGGAAACATGTCAGCCTGGGGCCTAGAAAATGTGGGCTGTAGGTCGCGACAAACCACAAATATCTTCAACGTTGCGCATGTTGACGGGCTGGACTTGGGCTTGCCAACAGATTTGAACAGCACGTCGAGTTGTGTTCAGATATATAATTACTACAGCCAAGTAGATGGAGGACTGAATGTTCTCGTGCACTTCTTTGACGGTAAAATCAAAGTCTTTGAGACGAATCTTGCGAACTTGTTCGATCCATCGCCGAGAACCAACCGTCTTCAATCAAAAGCTGTGTGGACTGGCCATGGATCGAGTATCAGAAAGATTATTCGTAGTAACAGTGGTCGAGCGATTGTTTCTAGGACCGATGGCAACGAGGGAATTGTTTGGAGACACAAAGACCATGAAAATGGAACATCTGTCATTCGTCAAAGCATCATCACAGAAAAGGAATACATCCACAGGATATGTGTAATCAGACGTGGAGACTTCGTCATTTACTTACACTACAAACGATTGACGTTATGGGATACTCGGGTTTCAAGTGCTACTTGCCTAGCTAGCTGCGATTATGAGGTCTTGGGCAAGCCTCTCTGCATTGTGCTCCTTCCAGATACGAAAAAGCAAGCAGACGTCGCTCACGTCGCCACGATAACCTCAAATATGCAGGGTATTGTATGGGAGGTTTGCCTACCGATCCGAAGGGGAAGCGTGGTAGGAACGAATGGCACCATGGCGGGGTCTATTCGGGAATTCTGCCGTTTTAGTTTAGGCGAATCCGATGACTTGTCCAATGTTCTTCCGGTTGATCCAGCAGGTTCTCCCCCGACTGCGTCTACTTTCCTTGATGCTTTCTCAAGAGATGTCGCCCTGTCATACACCACTTCCGGCCTAGTTCGATCGTGGGCGGTACGGATCGACCGTACGAAACAGACAGTGGAATGGTTAGAGACATGCTCTGTCCAGACGGGAATCACTGAACCAGCTCTGGCCAGCGGGAGCTCCATTCGTAAAGCAGCATTAGTGAATTCAACACGATCCAAGTTAACCATCTGGGATGTCAGGGGGGCTCAACTAGAGTTCTCTGAGGATTTTGAGCACCAGGATGTTATTCAAGACTTGGACTGGACGTCTACCCCTGACGATCAATCTGTCCTTGCGGTCGGGTTTAAGTTCCGGGTGCTTCTCCTGGCGCAGATGAGATATGACTATCTCAATAAAGGACCTGCCTGGGCTACAATCCGAGAAGTCAATATAAGAGATCTTACTCCACATCCAATTGGAGACTCTACTTGGCTAGGTGGTGGTAATCTCATCATCGGAGCTGGAAACCAGCTCTTCGTCTATGATAAGGAAGTCGATCACTCCGTTCCGGTTGTGGCAAATCTCGGTTTACCTGCCCGCAAGATCCCCTGGGATATTTTTGATGTGGTTACAAGACTCAATGGGCCGCTTCCCGTCTATCACCCTCAATTTCTCAGCCAGTGTACTCTTGCAGGCAAGACTAGGCTCGTGCAACACATACTGTTGGCTCTTTTTAAGATACTTAAGTACCACATAGAGGGAGAGCATATTGACAATCACCTTGGTATGGCCATGGAGGAATTCTATACGAGCACGGAGGTAAGTCAGTCATAACTTGATCGTAAATATACTCACCATTACAGCAAAATGCAACCTCGACGTCCATTGCAAAGAAGGGCAGTCGATCATTCGGCGACTTCTCCAACAATGACGAGGAAGATATGGAGACCGTCACCGAAACAGTAGCATCAGACATAAACGAAAAGCTCACAAAAATAGCACTGCCTCAGCTATCGAGGCAAGAGCAAATTTACCTAGCAGATATCGTGGAGTGCATTGCTGTTGTGGAAGAGCAGCGGAGATCCATGGACGAAAATGCCGCTCGGTTCATGCTCTTCTTTCGCCAACATTCTTTGCATCGAGGGCGCTCCAACGAAGTCAATTTATCTTGGAGAGAGATTAATTGGGCATATCATAGCGGTAGTCAAGACATTCTCACGGATTTTGTTTCTCGCCAATTCAACGGAAGAATGCTATGGGAACACGCTCGAGAGAGTGGAATGTTTATGTGGATCAACGACTCAAACTCTTTGGTATGTTTATCATTTAGTGTAATGTAAACTACTGATACTTGTACAGAAAGCTCAATTCGAAGCCATTGCTAGAAATGAGTATACTAAGAACGATTTGAAAAACCCAGTCGACTGTAGTCTGTTCTATCTTGCTCTTAAAAAGAAGACGATGTTGCAAGGTCTCTGGAGAATGGCCTCTTGGAATCGTGAACAAGCAGCCACCGTCCGACTTCTTGCCAACGATTTTCAAGACAAGAAGTGGAAGACAGCCGCACTCAAAAACGCGTATGCTCTCCTTGGCAAGCACAGACATGGTAAGTTTTCTACTATAATCTCTGCCACTGGCATTAATTTGGTATCCAGAATACGCCGCAGCATTTTTCTTACTTGCAGACTGCTTAAAGGATGCTGTCAATGTGATATTGAACCAGTTGAAGGATCTGCAGCTGGCGATTGCTGTCACTAGAGTATACGAAGGTGATAGGGGCCCGGTTTTGAGAGATCTTCTAGAAGAAAAGGTTTTGCCTCTAGCCGCCCAAGAGGGAAACAGGTGGTTGGCTTCGTGGGCTTTCTGGATGTTACATAGAAGAGACATGGCCGTGCGCGCCCTGATTGTAAGTTTAACACCCGTCTTTCTTCCTTGCTAACAACTCTAGTCTCCGGTTTATACGCTTCTTGAAACACCCCAGTCACCCGACTTACAATCGAAACTATTCCTCGCAGATGACCCTGCACTAGTAGTCTTATATTCTCAGCTGCGACAAAAGACTCTGCAAACATTGAGAGGGGCTTCAAAGGTAACACCAAAGGTGGAATGGGCTTTTGTTCTTCATAATGCCAGACTTTATGATCGTATGGGATGTGATTTATTGGCGCTGGACTTAGGTATTTCTTTGTTCGAACACCTCTTGAAGATCGCTAACATCACTAAAGTACGTAACTGGGAGTTCCTTCTTCCCGCGCCAACTGTCTTTGGTGATCTGGCGAATCCAGACCCTCGTCGCATGTTGCGCAGGCGCTCTTCTCTTGTCGTGGCAGATTTGCCAGTCGCAAAATTGCCACTGGATATGAAATCGGGGGTCCACAAACCACCCCCGAGTGTATTCGAGGAGCCTGAAACAAGCTCATTACTGGACAGCTTTGGTTATTAAGGGTTGTATCCAAGGCTTATGGAGCAGGCAGTATAATGAGGAGTTTTTGTGATCGGTTCGGCATGTTTTGGAGGTGTTCAGAAGTCTCGAAAATATGGGTCTAGTTGTCGCCGCCTCCCTCAGGTGAGGTTTGTTGATATGTGTTCTCGAATTGGTTGCACATATCCCTCCATACATAATGCAGATGTTCGCCCTAGAAGCAGGCTCTTCAAACGCTGTCGTTTTAACTTATATGTATAGTAGAGAACAGTCGCTATTGGAAGAGCCCTGAGTTAGTGCTCTCAAGGATTCGCAGTAATTTGTAACATTAATGTTGTTGACTTATTGCAGCGTCGGAAAACATGAAGAGTGCGCAGATCAATGGAATTCAAAGTCACCCAGCCTTCCTCTCCCAACTGACAAAGAGGAAAAGTCAAGATGCATGATCATGTGATAAGTGCAGGTCCACCGTCTTCTCCTTTATGACTCTTCTCTCGGAATAAATGTCGATCATACCCAGCTACCTCCATACCTACCTACCTCCCAAGATATTTGTGCCTATATTCAAGATTAAAAACCTTTCAAAGTCGTGACGACTTGCTCAGACATGGCTCTCCACCTCGATCATCTCATCATCTTAGTGCCATACGTATTTTTACACCACCCACCACAATGGATTACCTCTAACTTCACCGTAACACCCGGCGGTCGTCATGCAGATGGTAAAACGGAGAATATACTGATATGTTTCCAAGATGGTGAGCTCTTAAATTTCATTTCTCCCGTGACAGCGACAGCGACAGCCCAATCGCTGGCTGACATTCAATCGATGTGTGGAATTCTGCGGTTTTCCTCTTGACCGACGTACGGCCGCTATCAATGCTTTGGTCATGACACTAAGTTTGAAAATAGGTTTCTACATCGAGTTTATCTCGTTCGTTAATGACGACCCAAAACTTCGAGAAGGGCACTGGTGGGGAGACAAGAAGTTTGGCATAATAGATTTTGCTCTCACAAGTCGCTCGGATGATGCTCCCGTTTTATTTTCCAAACTAGAGGAACGGCTCTCCCAACTAGACCTAGGTGAAGGTCTACCCAAAGTGCAGTATGAAAAGCCAGTGACTGGAGGGAGAGTGCGGCCAGACGGACAACAGATCAGCTGGAACGTCACATTTCCCATTGTTGATACTGGATATCAAAGAGGAGAAATTCCATTCTTTTGCAGCGACCTCACTCCCCGGGAGCTCAGAGCTCCAACATCGGCGGCAAACACTACTCATCCTAATGGTGCTTATGGGATCGACGAGCTCTACATCTTCCTTCCAGAAGAGAGAGCTAGTGCCTTCTCGCAAGCATACTCAGCAATATTTGGTGTCCCGAACTCCGTTGATAACTCAGATCCAAACTTCGTGGGCACTTTTGAGCTGTCGAGATTTAACAGCATTTCTGGCGCGGAAGATCCAGTGGTAGTCGTGGGGATGCCATTGGAGGAGGATCAGTTGGCAGCCATGGAGGAGAGAAGCGGGCTTTTGTTGGCAAATTTGACTCTCGGCAGCCTTGACGAGGGTAAGAAACTTTTGAAGCGGATTGATCTGGGGGATGAAAGTGTGGGCGGAATTGTGGCCCCGGCGATTTAAAGAGTAGATGACAGTTGTGTTGTTCAACAATCAGATTGCGTTACATTAAGGCTAAACTACTTCATCAGATGAGATGTATCATGCAAATATGATATTCTGATTTGCAAAAGCTTTTGGGCTGTAAGTTACTAGGCAGGACAGGTACCTGGCACGCATTCTGTATTATTTGGCCAGTCAAATCTTAAACTCGAGTCAAAATTCGCAATATTAAGCAGAGGGAGGAGATGAGGGACCGGCTCTTGCTGTTGAACTCATTCACTTTCACTCACTAGAAATAATCTAGTACAAATACCGAATGAACTCGCCGGCTAAAGAAAATATAACTTATAAGTCGTAACTAAAATGGTTGAAAGATAGTAGGTAAGCAACCTAGATGGGGATATACTCCAACATCTATCCCCCACCATGCCAAGTCACGATCCGTCGCGTCGCGTTGGTCCACTGTCCTGTACCCCGCCATGTCGTTCTTTTCAACCTCCCCAAACCTACAATATTCCCCCAATCGCCGTCGTCCACTTCTCTCTCACACTAAATCCTTTAGGGCTTCGATGTCGACCGAATCTCTACTAGATGTAGACACAGCTCCTTCTCGGAAGTCGCGTTATCGGCCGGCTCTACCTATTCCAGACCACATCCGCGAACATTGTCAGATCTACCTAGATGAACAATTGTGTAAACGCTACCTCCCTTTGAGTAATGACGATCTCGCTAACACAATGCTCTAGATCCGAGTGCTCTGACTCTCCTCTCTGATCTCGTCATCTCTGGCGCCTCGCATCCGGAACGCGAGAATCGCGGTGTCATCGCACCTTTGCCTTTCCATATAGAACTTATCAGCTGTCTCCTTGTACATCCTCGTTACACCTCGCAGGCGCCTCCAGACGAAAGAGCAGAACTTGCATCTCGCTCGATTACTTTGTTGCGAAACATCCTTGCGATTCTAGGTCCTGTGAATGCCCATCTTGATGAAGCATTCTCTCTGGATTTCGAAGTAGGCAGGAACTTGAGACGAGGCAGACCTACAGGTACCGAGGATGTTACGAGTGGATCGGAGTCGGACGATACCGCTCAACATATGAAGGGAATCATCGCCAACAAGGGCAGACTAAGAAGATGCGCAAAGGACTTTTGGCATATTGTCGGCTGGGCTCTTAACTGTAGTGTGAAATATCCCAAGCGATGGAGAATCTGGAAGATTTGGCTTGCCTATATGCTAGATGTTTTAGACGCCGACTGGGAAGAGCGGAGTGGATTGGACATGGCAGATCCCATTTACCAGGCCAAATTACGGAACGATCCAGATGCACTTTGCGATTTCAAGTCGTTGCGAAAAAGCATGTTAGTGCAGCATCTCTCTTTGGTCCGCGGCCGATCAAGCCCTTTGAAGCGCGTGGTACGTTCAGTATTTGCAGATGGAAGCCCTGAAAGTTTGAAAGAATTTCCAGAGGTTTTTACGAACGAAACGAAAGAGGTCAGACATACAGGCCAAAAGCGGAAGAGAGGAGATAAGTTTGGAGATTATGGCGATGAAGATGATGCTGAGTACGATTCATCTGAAACGGATCAGTCTTCTGAAGATGTTGGACTGGCATCAGAACAAGACGCCTGGTTAGGAGGGATCGAGTCGCTTGCTATACGGCAGCGTTTGACGGCTCTAGTAAGACCATTCCACTATCGCGAGTACCGAGCTAACACTCCCAGCTTTCCCGTGCTTCGCACTTCTTCCCTGAGGAATTTACCAATATTCGAGAGCTCTATGATGTTCTCTTCACCTGCGTCAAACCACTTCCCCTACCCGCATTCTCTCATTTCACATCGCCCTCCAGCTTCTCATTTCTCCCTGTTGTAGTTCACGTCTCCATCTGCCAGCTACTTCTTCTACGCCTTTTGCCAAACAACGCTCCAAGTCCCCATTCGATAACGAACAAGGCGAGCGATGAGCTTTCCCAACTCGTGTTGGAGAAGTGCCTACTTCCGTTTGCTGCAAATACGTCGTCGGTAGTGGACAATGCCAAGGTTTCTGTCCTAGTTGAAACCCTTTTGAGGCTGTTCATGAAAGGTTGCGAATGTGACTATACTCCAAGTTTAGCTTCGGCCGTGGAAAAGGGAATTCTTGCTAGGGAAAACAAAGTCAGGATTGACAAGCGGAGGAAAGATGGCGGGGCAAAGAGTAAGATAGAGGATAGTGATTTAGTATGGCTGAAGGCAAGCGGAGAAAGATTGCGCATGTTGCTTGCCTGGATTAAGAACCAACAGGGTTAGATGCCTGATGTGACCAAAGTTAATGATCATGAAGCAAGCAAAGCGGATATCTTGGAAAGTATGTAAGTCAATCATGGTGACAGTTGACGGTGACCGCTTACTCTAAGCATTGAGATCCTTGAGGTCATATTACATGTGTAGAGAAAAATGTGCCATTGTCCGATCTAATTTACAATACAGAAAACATACATGTACTGTACAATCGCCTCGGAGCCATTCTGTTCGACCAAGCGAGAATCACATATCTTTCGCTGTATGTATCGGATCTAGTCCACGTGTCGATAGCTTCTGAAGATTTGTGCTTCGTCCCTAAGGAGTTGACTATCTTCAAGCCAGTAGAAGAAACAGTGTGTATGTTCTCTTTCCGCTTAGCTCCCGCCCTATTCGTCCGGCACGTGGGCTACCTCAGCCAGGTTGTTCAAAATGAAGATCTTTCTGCTGGCCCTCCTGCCCATTTGCTAGACCTCAGTCTTTAGTTGCTAGACGGGCGGTTTTTGATCCTCATCGCTTTCGAGGGGCCATCTCTCCATCCCAAGCTGCTGGTTGCCACTCTTCACTAGGACCTCCCCTCGCCACCTTCCAGGGATCCTTCTTCTCCGACTGATCTTCCACCCTCCCGGCATTTCTTTCCTTCGAGCACAAGGTCTCTGGCGACGGTGAGGTTGTGTTCTCCGTCACCATCTCCTCCTCTGCACGCTTCCCGGCTGCCCGCTGCTCTGAACTCGCGCTTCCCCCATGTACTCCCAACAACGGCTTCTCCTCCGGCTGCGACAGATAACTCTCCTTCGCAGCCCACCTCGCGTCGGCTTTAGCAGCCAAAACCTTCAGCTGAGCCTGCCTCGCCAGATCCAAGCTCTGCTCGGTCAAGGAGGGCGGCTCGGAACGTGTATGTCGGAGCCATTGGTGCCATTGCGGTGTTAATTTGAGGTCGCTGTGGTGGGTGCTGGTGGGGTATTGCACGATGCGGCGCATGCGGCCGGCGGTAATGGCATCTTTGAATTCCCAGTACGTGTTGCCCTGGAGGTCGAGACCTGTGGGAGGTAGATGTTGTATTAGTTTGTGGCCTGCACATTTACAGTTGGAAAGGACAGAGGGCGAGGGCAATGCACGAACCGACGAGGAATCGTTTACGCCATGGTAACTTGAGGGCTTTCCACCTGTACCATGTTTGTCGTAGAGCACTGGGCTGTGTGGGACTCATTCTTGCTGCTCAAGGGCGGAGGCTCAATGGTACGTACCAAAAAGGAGCCATCCCATCATCGTTTACGACAATGCCATCGCAAGCGACCCACATTTATTCTGCATCGCCAAGTCACGTGGTATGTTCCACGCTGAGATGTTCAAGTCTAGATCGTTATTGTTCGCCGGATAGACACAGTACTGGCTCTGGTTCGTAAAGTCATCACGATGACACGAAGGAATGTCAGTCACAGACGAATGACAGATCAAACAAAGTGAGCGTGACCTTCTTTTGAGCATGCTATTTCCAGTACGCGGATCTGTACGAGGTTGGACTCGCGGATGGCAATGCCATGAAAGAATAGGTACAGTAGGGAGGGAGGGACTGCACAGCACCGCATCTCGCGCCGTCGTCAGCACAGAGACCCGGGGTTCCTCGAAGCATGCGAGAGAGCCGCAAAGACCATCAGCTCAGCGTGGGAAACTGCGAGCTGGACAACTGCAGTGGTCATGCGCGGGTGCCTGGTGCCTGTCTCCTGCTTGTGCGAGAGAGTCCTTGACGACTGCCACGCACAGCTCATCCGGGGTAGATATGGCGGGTCCCACCACAAATCGCATATCAAGATCCAGCGTGGACAGGACAGGACAGGCACTGTGTTGTGCTGTGCTGTGCTGTGCTGTGCGAGTAGCTGCCTCGGTCTCGGTACTGGCCAGTGCCTTTAGTCAGGTTCAGCTGTGCCTGATCCAACAACACTGCGATATGGACAGCGAACCGATGATTCGCATTGTTGGCATTACTCAACATCCAGCAGAGCTCTCCTGTGTATTTCCGAAAGTAGAAAGTCCAGTGACCGGCGTCAATCCTCTCCTAATCTGGCTCTCGCATCCCCTCCTTTTTTCCATCATTTTTCCTCTCGTTTTTCTCTCATTTTTCTTTGCATTTTCTTGCATTTTTCTCTGCGTCTCGCAAAGGCCGACGCGGCTTGTCCGATGGCGCTCATGAGCCAATGAATGGAATGGACAGCGGAGGTGCAGCCGAGGTGGCTTCATCAGCCACACTTGGACACCGGAGAGATCGACAGGCGGACCTGCTGCTGGTGCTCCCGGCCATGTGGTGGAGTGGTGGTGGAGTGGTGGGCATCCGCATCCGCATCTCCACTCCACTCCACTCCTGGCATTGCCAAAATCCCAGCCCTATGGGATTCGGCGGGTACGCATGCTCGATGGCACTTTGCAATTCCTTCTACAGTACTGTATGATAGACGTACATTGGCATGTTACACTTGCCAATGGTGGGCGTCGCCGACGGTGGAGTGATATCTGCATGGGAACGAGTCGCGACTTGCAGACTCGTTCCTAGCATTTTGTGATATTTTTGTGATATTTGTGATATTTGTGATATTTGTGATATTTGTGATGTTTTATGACGGCGTTCACAACTGCTTTGCGGCACTTCCTTGTTGTTAGCTGCACTCGACCGGAACTCGTGCGGTGTTGGTGTTTGACGGCCGAGGACGCCATGAACCCATTTTACCTTTGACCAACAAACTCTCCCTCTTGCGCTACTGTGCGTCGAAGTCAAAGGGAATAGGATGTGCAGTAGTTGAAGCCAAAAGCTGAAATCCGAAGTCGATGGAGTACGGCCAGGCAGCTGTTCGCCTTTCCTAAATCCGGGGCCTGAGGCCGAGTAACTGCTTGCCTGAGCCTATGTCCGACAGAGGAATGGAAATGTATCTTGAGTCCTGTCACTCCTCGTATTGTCGTATACCTTATCGCTACGACTGCTGTTAGGGTCAGATCGGATCATCGTACCTCGAAATGAGTCAGCTGGATTGCTGACTTCTCGTCTTCCTGACTTAAAAGCTTGATAATGATTAGAAAAGCAGTAGATACGATAAGTGATCAGTGACCTAGGTAAGAATAGGCACCCAGGTACGACGTAGATTTTGTAATACGGTACAGTACAGTACCAAAGATTAGGGATATAGATACGATCTTGTATAGTGCGAAAAGTGGTGGGCGGGCAGCATTCTCGCTTGCTTACGCGTGTCACTCCCAGCTCCTCCATAGGCCTCCATTTTCCGCGCTTTCCTCCTCCACCACCTGTTTCTTCCCCTTCCCCTTTCTCATTGCTGATGATGTTGTTGTCTCTACGCCGTGACGAGTGTCTAATCATGCTTGCGAGAGAGTTACGAAGCATTTATCATTCTTCCGAGTTGCCATGAATTTCTAATGTCTTTCCTTTTCCCTTTTGCTTTTCGCTTCCGCGGCTCGCTTGATCCTCGGCTTCTCGGGGAGCTCTCCTTGATGACTGTGATGCAGCGAGAGAGTTTGCGAGACATCGACATCACCCGCCTGCTGTAGAGTCTTTTCCAGGTGTCTGCAATTTCTCCGTTCTGCTGTTGCCGATGCTATTTACCGTCATTTTGTGTGAGAGAGAGAGAGAGAGAGATAGACGGAGAAGAACGGAATACTGGTCGTGAACGGAAGTTTACATGGAGTTTGATGACTCGTTGCCTGCTCGCTGTTCTGTGCATTTCACGTACTGCTTGTCATTTACCGTTACTTTTTCCATGCACCCATCGTTTGCACGAGTGGTCTCGGTCATCCTGTGCCAGCGCCAAAGGTCATCGCATCGCAGGAGTCGTCGGGTGAGTTAAGGATGTGGTGGTGAGCGAGGTCCGGAAAAGGGGAGATGTGATGTCCATTTACTTGCTAAGCTTTAGTCACTGCTGTGGTGGTGGTCAGGTTGAGGGACGTTGGGAAGCGGGTGTCAGTCACACACATCCTCCAGTACTCGTACTGTACTGGTACCTCGTCTTGGATGCGGACTCATACTCTCCCTTCATGATTCCATAACGCAGATTTCTCAGCCACGATGATGAAGCTGGTAGTTGCACCAAATCAATTATGCGGCTTCCCATATTCAGATGTTGAGGGTATCGAAATGTTTGATGTGTTGGCCGTTGTTCCTTCGCATCCTCCTGGCTGGGTCGTTCTACAGCAGAGTCCTCGTCCGCTAAGTCCACTGCAGACTGTTGGGGAGAGTGTCCCTGGAGCAGATGCACGCTAAAAAAAGAACGAGAATCGGCCTTTGCGGGTTGGGTCCAGGTCGTGTGGATTCCGGCCAGATCCGAGGAGTGGTCAGCACTCTGTCTCAACGCGGACGCTGGAGAGACCTCGGAACAATCGAATTTTTCGCGGTGCCCGCTGGCGATTGGCCGCTGTGGGAGGCTGAGTCGGTCTTCAACTTCTTCTGCTTCCATGCATGGAAGCATTGGCACGGCTTGGCACTCCCCTCGATCGTCCGGCGATCGCAAGCCCTCTTCCAAGCGGACTGATGTGCGCTAGCCCTAAACAGGGCATACTTTGAGCTTGGGGCTGCTTATGTAAATGTGACGTTGGCGTGGGTGGGTGTGAGTGAGTGGTGTGTGTGATGGTGCTGCCCATCGTTCACCTGCTCCGTCGCATGGTATCGCATCCCATCGCACCTATCAGCAATACCTGCCGCTCCGCTTGCCCTTCTTTCAGGTTTTTTGACAAATAATGTGCCGCTCGATATATATTCTTCTCCTCGTTCCTCCGACGCCTCTCTCTCTCTCTACTACCTACTATTCCAATTACTTCAGAGACACACTCCGCTGCATCAAACGCCGAGTCCGAACAAACAGACGACCACCACCATCATCATCACTATTACTC
>JBAMDN010000784.1:0-21014 GCA_037074945.1 Tetracladium marchalianum | reverse complement strand
TGCGGTTCACGAGTGTCAATTAGGATGCGGTTTTGCGCTGGGGGATTTGAGGTGGGCTTGAACCTTTGAGAAAAGAGTTAGTATGACGCATCGAAGAGATAAAATGGGGAAAATACATCTTGAAATGTGTAGATTTTTCGGGGAGGTGGCTGTTGTGAATATGTTCGGAATTGGGAGGAAGGGACCGTAAATTGTGAGGAAGATTTCTGGAAAGTTGGTTTTGCGACATTAAAAGAATTCCATTGGCGAGCTGTAGCTGGAATACGGGTTATTGATGATCGTAGAGCCTTTAAGGCAGCGTTTCTCAGTCGTAATCCTTGCATTGTTGTGGTATTGATGTTTTGTAAACTTGTCTAAGGTAGAGCTTCGCAACCCCTTCAGTGACTTCTGGGTTCCATTCGCATCATCGAGCTCCGGAAAATGTGGGGCGAATGATTCTGCCCAAGTCACCGCCCAAGGAGGGGATTTCTACGCGCACACAAGTAAACAAGCAGACAAACACTTTGCTTCAGACTTCAAAATGTCTCGCTCAAGTACAAACACTGCCGGAAGGCAATTATCTTTGACCGAAGAACTTGAGAAGTTAGAGCAATCTATTACTCTCACTCTCCAAGGCAGGTTTCTTCTCCCCTCGTTTTGCTAGAAGCATTACTAACATCCCACACCAGAAATTGATTCCAACTTCAGTCGCGCACATCGCATTGTGACTTCGAGTATTCTACCGGTTGTCGAACAATATGCCGATCATTCGCAAGCTGTCTGGGAAGGCTCAAAAGTTGGTGGCCTTATCTTCAATTTTGAGTAATGAGCTGACGGCCGTTTAGTTCTGGAAACAATTCTTCGAGGCAAGCGCGAATGTTTCGCTTTCTGGTGTCGAGGAGCGCGATGAGGAAGACGACGAGCAATCTTATGCGCAGACTCACGATAATACTAGCACATACGGTGGTTCCGTATCTCAAGGAGATAACACTTTGCAACGAGACGACATAGACCAACACTATAATCAAACGGACGATTCTCTACTGGACAGTGCAGATATCAGTGGCAGTACACCACGAGCACCTCGGCCTAGGAGTGTCATGGACGACAAATCACAATTCGCCGAATATTCATCGCCTTACGAAGCATTGAAGTCAGATCTCGAAGGAACGTCAGGACAAGAAGACCACACGCAAGGATTGCCTGCTACCCCAAGTGCTCGATCCAGACTTCCAGATATGACAATGACCCCCGGATCATCACCATTTGATCCGACTACGTACATGCAATCAATTCGCAAACCAGACGCTGATCCGCTGCTTCATCGAATGCTGGATAAAACCTATCGTATTCAAGCGACACCCCATACAGCGCAAAAGTCAACCAAGACGATCACACCAGCGAATAAACCATCGTGGCGTGATTCGGACTCGCCAATGTCTTCCCCGCCAGTAGCAGCTCCTCAACTTCGTTCGGAGATCTTCGGTTCGCCTATCCGTCAGCAGTACAGTAGACCGAGTGCTGCACCGAGAACTCCGGGAATCAGTGTTCAGACTCCTGCGAATGAAAAGGGCAAGGCGCCATTCCCGAGTAAACCTGTTGTTGCGAAGAAGGATGAGATTAGTTGGGAAAGTGATAGTGATGAGGATGCCGAAGGGGTTTATAGAGATATGGGAATGAGTCCTCCGAAAACCATTCAGTTTAATTTGCCGCAGTCCAGACTTCTGCAAACTCCTGGTAAGTTTACGAACTTATTCCTAAAATTCTCTGATAATATATTGACTAATGACCTGCAGCACGGGAAGCAAGCAAAAGAATAGTTGAAGACTTGTTACAAACGGCCGGAGCTGGATTTGATGATTCTCTTGAAGACAGTCCCAGCATGATTGGCACCAAAAACGAGTTATTGGATGATAGCTTCTAAAAATTTGGACTAAGCTTTTACATTATGGATCATAAAAAGAAATTATCCATATCCTAAAGAACAAAAATGAAACCTCCTCTGTCGCTCTTCGCATACAAAGACTGCTACAAAGATACTGCAAAACATCGCCAAGTCCTCCATCAGGACGCAGAACTAGTAAATGGAATACAAAATCAACCCCAAACTCCGAGGATCTAACAATGGTATTGTGAAACACATCAAGCTCAGTTGTCATATCCTAGCGAGTCATCGAGTAGAGCATGTACGACTGTGCGGTACGTTGCGAAGCTATGTCGAAAGTCAGTTCTATGTTCCTCATGGCTTCCTGTCATTTGTATCGATCAGGGAGGTAAACTCACGACTCATTGTATCCCTAGGAAGTGGCTGCCTCTTTGACTTCTTCTCCGACTTCAATGTATCCGAGGACTTCGAGGAATCCTTCTGCGACTTATGTGGGAGCTTTTGCTTGAGAAGAGTGATTGTCGAGGCGTAGGTGGAGGTGCTTAGCATGGAGGCGTTGTCGTCAGCCATCTTGGAAGAGGTGTTGTTGGAGCTCATTTTGATTCTAGTGGTGGTTTGCGGGGTGGTTGGCAGGAGTTGTGAGGAGGGAATATTGGTGGATTGAGTGATCACTAGAGAGAATCGATATTAGAAACGGTCTGGAGAGTGAGGAGATATAGAGGAATGAGCATACAAGTTTGATGTGAGGAAGTCTGGTAAATATTGAGTATAGTGATTAAGCGAAGTAAGCAAGTGAAGTGTCTTGTTAATGTTGTGTGTGTATGTGTGATATCAAAAGAAAAGCTGCCTCAAAAACGGGAACTCAGGCACATATATATACTTCTACAGCATCCTCCACTGACCCAGAGCAATACCAAGTATGTACACGCGCACACACATACGTACCGCCATCCCAGCAAGCCATGAATTCTCATCACAGTCATACCTTGAATTCCCTCTCCGTCTCGTCCGTCCCCAAGACCCTCCACGGCGAGGGCGCAATAACGAACATCAACCAAGCCAAGCTCGGCTAGTACCTTTCGTAAGATACTGTATCCCAAGGGTGTCGACACCGTTTGATGCACTCGAGGCACTGCAGCCTTTCCTCGTTTTTTTTCGCGTCACAGCCCCGCTTGTCCCCATACCCATACCTGGTAAGTCATGCCGACTTGCCAAAGTCAATACCGTATTACCAAGACACACCCCCAATACCGTACCAAGACCCAATACCGCACCCAAGACCTAGCCCCACGGAAGCGAAGTTGGTTGTGAGCAAGCTCGCAAAACTCCAAGAACCCACTCCACTAGCCCCGCTCCTCCCCCATGCTTCCCAAGTATTCCCAAGAGTCACATCCACACCACAAGGCTTGTCACAAGGCAACCAAACGACCTAAGCCACATTTGTTTGCACCAAACGATCACATACACATCCAACTCCGCTCTCACATAACCATTTCTTTCGTTGCACTGCTTCAATCACACCCTGCTTCAGCCATATTTCTACACCCTCACTTCTTCGGGAAAGACTGCGAGAGGGTTGAACAAGCATCGGACTCACGACGGCACATTGAAGCCGATTTGTGAGAAAGCAAACGCTGTACGCCGAAATCGCTAACCTATGGTAAAAATCACGAATACAATACATTTTGACGCCTTTTGAGTCCAGCCCGAATGGGGTTATGTCAAGCCAAAGGCGAGAAGCATGGTTGATCATGTAAGCATGCTAACATATGGATGAAATAATCACGCCGACCGGATGACTCGAACGCTGCACTGGGGAAATCCATTCCTTCGCTTCGGTTGTTTTGCCGACGCCGGCGACAGATTGGGGTTGGTTCCATATTTGGGGATGGCTCATACATACATACATACATACATACATACATACAGACATATATCTTGTGCAGTGAAGAAAAAAAGAAGCCATGCATATTCTGGGAAATTGAGAATGGAGACTATGAGTTTCTTTTTTCTTCTCCCGTTCAGGCTGTGTTTGAGTGAGAAGGTCATTCTTCTGAGTTTGGCCCAAATGATGATGTACTAATCAATTGATATTCATGGGCATCAACTGGTCTGAAATGCGAATTATGTGAGCATCGGATTTTCGAAACCTCAACCATTCTACCCAGCCCAGCCCAGCGGGTTCAAATTGACTGGCTAAGACCAATCAACATGTTGAAATTGGGGCGGGGGGTAATAATACTCCCGTATGGTGGTACGAAGTCCTCATACGTACGTACAATAGCCAGCACCAATGAAGAGTACCAGTACTGAACCACGAAATCCCAACTACCTTACCTACACATACCGATCCCAAAAGGAGTTCAAAATCGACATACAGTACATCAATGACTCCAAATCGGACTTAAAAATCCGTTCTTGCTTGTAACCTCCAAATTAACTGCCTACAATAAATTCTGACTTGCCTACCAAAAGAATCAAGCAATACGTCTAAAGGTGGAAGAAAAAGCTTCGTCATAAAATACGTACTTTGTACTTGAGTATTCTCCACTCACGAATACTCCATCTTGGAACGGAGTTAGTACGATACTTGTAGGGCACAGTCACAGTCATAGTACACAACATGCAACGAAAGCAAGTTCGATTCTTCGAAGGATTTCGATCTAATCTAATCTAGAACAGGCATCTAACATTTTTTTTCTTGCTTTTGCTTACAGTATGCAAGCTCGCAAGGTATTTGAATTCTGCTTGGAAATTGCAACCATGCAAACAAATTTTGCATGCGGAATAAGCGGAGTCGGAGTTGGTGTTGTCGCTATTGGTGCCTTTGGTACTGTAAGTATTGTACAGGAATCGCGGAATAAAACATGCGGATCTCGCTTCGGAGTAAGCAAGGAGTTCACCCCGACAGCCGCTTGTTGATTATACCTAACTACCTCATCCTCCTCTCTTCCTTGTCTTGAGCTTGTTTTTTCTCTCGTGTCAAATCAACCTTGATAGGTTTGAGGATATGTGTTATGAGTCTTACTCAACGGATTCGGAATATGAATTTGAAAGAATCGTATGTTGAGTGCTGACGATGCTAGGGATATGAATGCAGGGGTAAATGCACTCACAAAACATGAAGGGAAATATTGTCATGGATACCACTGTAGTGGTGATTGTAGGGGACTGTGCTTCGTACGGACACGTACGGAGTCGATTGATAAGATCTGCTTTGCTTCGAAAGCTTATATACATCTACTGTGGGGTTGGGGAGTTTTAATTTCTCGAGTATTAATTATTCCCACGAGGTCTGACGTGAGAGCGAGTGTAATTAACGGAAGAGATTCAGCAACGCCCAAGACGGGAGTAAAGTATAACATCAGGCAAAGCTACTCACAATCTAACAAACATCGGTGTTGAACTATCATTCATTTGAGATTCTTCTGAAAAATATCAAACCTCTCAGTCTCTACAAAATGAGAAGAAGACTATGTCATCCTACCGTTCCTCCTTCTCGAACACTGCCACGCCAAGCACGCCAAGCTCAAAGCCTTCCTGTCAAACCTGACTTTGAATATCTTGACATTCTATTCTTCTTCTTCGCCTCTTGCTTGAAGGTTCATGAATTCACCGCAGCAACCTTTTTGCCACGTTTCAATAAATCATACTTTGGAATGACGAAAAAGCTTAGAATCACGAGCTCATGCCATGGCAAAAGCATACTTGCCAAGCCCCAAACATCTCGTCTTGGCTTGCAGGATCACAGATTCACAGCGACCGAGCAACTTACTACCACCAAGTTCAATCATACTTTGAATGTGTACAGGCATGAACGACGACTTCAGATCATGGTACACCGCCCCTCTTGGTAGCATATCAGACCGAACTGGAGATATCTTGGATTCTTGGCTTATCGTGGAGAGAAACAATGCCAACAGACGTTTCGCCACCCAAGGGATTCAGATCCGCACAAGCTCAAGAATGCATTGGCATGTAACAGACAATACCTGAAGTTCTGAACCATGTTTTCATTTCATGGCACAGAGGAGTCTTCTTTTCTTGGTATTGAATCACGCTGAACTGCTGATAATCTTGGATTATTGGCTTATCTTTCTTTCTGAAAAGCCAGCAACCAACAAGTTTAAGTACGCGAGGAGATGATCGGACTGTCGCAGCGCAACAACCTTTGCTGTTGCCCAATTCAGCTCGATCACACTCTCGGATACAGAGTACATGAACCACCAAGAAATCTGGCCAGTCACAGCTCCTTTCTTGGCACATCTAAACACCGGACAGCAGATGGCTTCGACTCTTGGCTTATCATCGAGAGAAGGGACAACAAGTTGAAGCTGGGCTAGGCCGTAGCAGCCTTAACACCGCCTCTGCCAACTTCATCACAAAGACTTCAATCAAACTTCCCACGAGCGTATTTCGAAACAAAACAAAACCTTCAGGACATGGCACAGGATCATTTTCATTAATTTGTAATTACATTATTAAACCCCCCGATTGTATTTCTGACCACCCCGGTGGGCCTGAAATGAGGGTTTTTGTTTGGGCTTGTTGGGTTCATTCATCTCTTTTTATAAACGCCTATTTCTCCTCTCTTTCCCTAATGCTTGATGCAACTCAAAAACAGACGAAGCATCGAAAAACGAATAAAAAAGAAATATTAAGTCTTGCTGCTCTATTTGGTATCCGAACCAGTGTTAACAAATTCGGTCTATCGCAGTAGAAGTAGCGCAGGAGAAGGACAGCACGAAGAAGGACGTCTATAGGTTGGCGCTCTCTGGTCGCTTGGAAAATGACAATGGGCAATCATCCTGTGGTTTTGTTAGTGAGAGATTCCCTGAAACGTGGCAGAGAAATCAACATACCTTAGGGAAAATCGTGGCAAACACCTTGATCTCCTCGGAAAGTGGTGTTGGGTGGTGGACCCAGTCGAGTTGCATTGAGGCCATTCCGATCATGAGGGCGAGGTTGCGAACAGCGTAGATTTGTCCCAAGCAGTAGTGAGGGCCGGTTCCGAAAACCAAGAAATTTTTTGCTCCCTTCACTTCGGCGTCACCAGTGTAGTAACGGTCTGGGTCGAAAGCGTCTGGGTTGGTGTAGATTTCGGGGTCACGGAGAGCCGGGTAGACAGATGGAATGACCATGGCACCCTTTGGTACAGTGTAGGTATCGGTGATTGGGAAAGCTTTCTTGGCGAGGTATGGAACCATGATGACTGGAGGGCGGTATCTGAGGAGCTCCTTCACAACTGCAAGAGTGTATGGCATCTCATCCATGGTATCCATAGTCAAGTGAGCTGATCGGTCCCCTTTTCGTACTGCCAAGTTTTCGGCGCGAACCTTGTCGAGAACATCTGGTCGTTGAGCCATAGTCTGGAAGAGCCAGGTTGCAGCGCTGCTTGTGGCATCTTGGGATGCGAACAAGAAGGTGAAAACAGTCTGAGCGATCTCGTAGTCGGTGAAGTCACGGAGGAATGGAGAGGGCTTCTCAATACCCTCCATGGAAAGACCTTCCTCTTGGCGCTTGCGGTATCTGGCCGACTCAACTTGGGAAATGAGCCATCCATCCATGATACAGGTGACTTCGCCTCCGGCTTCCATACGGGCTCTGCTCTTGGCTGCGCACTTAGAGAATTCTACCAAAACCATATCAGCTGCCTTCTTTCCGTACCAAGTGTTGGTGAATGGAAGAATGATTGGGAAGTTGACCAATTCGAGAGCTGCGGTAATCAAATAATAGTCATTTGCAATGTTCTTGATAGCCTCATCGGAAATGTAGTGACCAACAAAGGTTCTGCAAGAGACAGCGCACATGAGTTCTCGGAGCTCAGGCATGAAAGGAACAGGTTTTCCACCAGCATCCTTGGTAACGTTGAGGAATCGTTGGAAGTATTGGTTGTAAACCTCTTCCTGGCCTGGTAGATAAATGTCAAGAGCCTTGCGAGTGAAGAGACCGTTGAGACCCTTTCGGAAATCAACATGTGCCTTTCCATCCAAGAAGACCCAGTTGTCGGCTCCCAGAAGCTTGTGCGCAACATCAACAACACAAGGTTTCACATATCCGGGTGAGTTGAAGACCTTTCGCGCCATATCTCGGGTGGAAGCAATAACAACGAATCTGTAGGAACATATCAGTATTTTGGAGTACCAACACGAAGATTTCCAGGGACAAATCATACTTGTGAAAGACGGATACACAGCTCAATGGTCCACTGGCCCATTTGCCCATGTACTCCTCGAACTTAGGATTCATGGACTCCAAGAAGGGGCCCATGAATGGCAATTTGAACATTGGTCCTTCAATGGAGCCTTTCTGCATGATATAACTGACTATTCGTTTATTAGTCATTGCTTCGCAATCGGGTCTGCTAATCCTTACTTTGATCATAGGCTACGACCATTGCAAACAGAGTGAGTGCCAAAGTCCATCCCGAAAGACCTGATAGCTTCGTAAGGAGGCCCTCAATATGCGAATTTCCTACAAGTTGCGCAAACTTCGCATCTGCCGTAGGCGACGCAAAGCTGGCATTGTGAACTGCCGCCATTGCTCCAAATTCCTAGATTTCGATATGTGGTGTTGCCCACTCTTCCAGGAAGTCTCTCTTCAAATAGCCTATTGGTACCCTTCTCAACAGAGCCGAGCGATTGTATTGTTGTTGGGCCAGCGGGCTCGGGGAGGTGCTGCTTCGAGGAGGAATTAAGAATTGGCGAAGAGGAGGTGGTGGTCGAGGGCGGCGGAGGGGAGGAAGAGAAGGGGCAGGCGACCAGATAAATGATATGGCAGGATTGGGTATAATATTAAATGGGTGAAGGGGGTCTCGGAATTATAGACTTCCCTCGACCGAAAATCGATCAACAAATTAACGATTGGTCATTGGACGACAGCAGGGAAGCGACCAATGGGAAGCTCGCATCTTAGAGGGGCCGACTTTACCGAGAAAGACTAATTTTATTTTTCACCCAACTGTTGCGGCGTCCACGGATTCCGCGGACGCCGTGGTACGACAATAGCGATTCTGTGACGGCATCTAGAATCGCCATCATGTATCAAGCATCGTCCATCAGCCATCATGCTCTACTGTAGCACAAGTCGCAACACCCCATCTGGGTACATGTGAGCCGATTGAACAAGGCATGATTAAGCATTGTGGTCTTCTCTTTGTTTACCCCCGCTTGCTGCTACAGTGCCATTGGAGGGGTTCCTCAACCCCTTTTTTCGTATTCGGTTCTGCTTTGTGAAAGTTGTGCAATGCCAAGATCTCCTTTTGCAGCTTGGTCTCTGGCACCACACACACCCAAGAAGAGGCGTTGGGGGCCGCTGATGCTTGGTAGGCTCAGATACGCTCTGCTGGAATAACCTCAATTTAGGGTGCTGACTGTGTGCGGTCCAACATGTTTGTTCCTATTACTGTTTACTCATTTGTTACCCATTGTGTTGCTGTATGTGTTTTGTGTGTCTTGTTGTCTGTTGTTCTGCTTTTGAATTGTTTACCAAGCAAATATCCTATTTCAGTCTTATCACTCTCGATTTCCTCATCGTTAGCGCATACAAACGACAATACAAGGGCGCCTTTGCTCCTCGGGTCTCCCTCAAAGTTGGAGGAGGTGGATAACCTGAAAGGTGTTAGCAACTAGTCCAGTGACTTCCATGTTTTCCATACTCTCTTGCAGAACTCTATCCGCAGGAAGTTGCTTACGTTCGGTTCGGTCTACTCAAGGTCTTCAAATCTTGTCTATCGTTTCATCTAGAGCTCTAGAAGACCAAACGAAAATTCGGGATTCCTCTCTGTAGAAGTCAAGTCCGTTGAACCATTGTTCACCCTTCCTTTCTGCACATAACTTACATCCCTTCTCCCGCCTCAATTGGAGGAATTGCATGTCTTCCATCAGCTTCTCCCGCTTCATTTCACATTCCTTCGGACACCATTCGGCCTTAAATATTTCCCCTAAAATGATCTAAGACTATATTTGCTGCCCCTCAAGAGAGCATTGTCTGATGAAATTCGGGCCCAGGTTTCCTATGGACGCAAATGGGGGTTTCTTATCCTAAGGTGCACACAAGCCTCACACGCTTAATGGGAACAATACCTCTCCCTCATCAACAAAGATATCGAGGAATCTCTTAAAAAGCACTCAGATGTGGACCTGCTCGAAGCCTACGATTGCACAATTATCGAAGCCCCGGAAAGATTAGAAGGCACAACTTGGAAGGAAGCAAGGGCCAAGTATGGTGAATGGGCATGGGATCATATGCGAGAGTTGACGCTGTCAAATCCACGGTTGGGAAGCGAATATGACGACCCTGAAGCTGTCAAAACTGCATTAGAATTCTTCGCGAAGTGGGATACAAATCCATCAGACACAAAGCCGCCAAAGATGAAGAAAGGCGAACTTGCAGGAATTGCCTCAGTAATCTGGCCCCGCTGGTGTTTCTTTATCTATGCGGATCAAACTTCTGTGAATAGTGTGGTCGATCATACTGGGCTCGGAGAGAGGAAGAAAACAGGCTGTTATCATTGCACTGTGGTCTCGAGTACATTGGAACTTAGGGAGACCCACGATCACTTCGTGGATAAGGAAGAGGATGTCGAGTTGATGGACGAGACGCTCATCAAATTCAAGGCCTATGATCTCGTTGACGTATATGAGACCGTTCTACTCGATGAGTGGCGACGTGGGGTTGGGAAAGCCGTTGATGGCATTTTTTGTTCATGGGGCTTTTGATAACATTCGGATTCAAAAGATTACCAACAAAAAGTATTTTGTGGAGAGGTATTGTGATTCAGAAGTTTTGTTGTATTCAACATCCATCCAATAATGCAATCTGACTGGTGATTTAACAATAGTATAGGATCTAACAATAGCTCTGGAGGACTAGACTATCTTACCACATGCCCAAGAACATCACCGCCAGTACCCCTCCACTCAACTTCAACGCTGGAGCACTAACGAGTCCAGCCGCATTCGTCGGCGTAGCACTACTTCCGCTGGTACTTCCAGCAGCACCAGCTCCAGTGGGAGTTGCCTGCGTGCCAGATCCGCCTGTCACCTTCGCTGTCCCACTCGCGCCAGTCGCAACCGCCTTTTCATTCCACGGGGCAAGAGTTACAACACTGGTGAAAGGGAAAATGTCTTCCAGAACAACAGTGAGAACCTGGTTTCCACCATCCGTGAATGCGTTGCCAGGCAAATTTGACAACAGTTTCGTGCCCGTGGGCGGTAATTTGAATGGGTTGACAACCTCAACTCCCGTTTCTGTGAAGTTGTACTTCGACTGGCATGTAGCGGGGCTTTGGTCGAGAATGGCGCAATTATCTTGAGATGGAATTTTTTGGGCAATTTTGATGCCCTCGGGACTTCCGATGTCCATGAAGGTTAGATCAGTACCGGGGCAGATATTGTATCTATGATTTTGATGTTAGGATGAAGATCTTAGAATAAGCGTCAATGATATCGCCTACCCGGAGAAAGCTTGTGAGTTTGCACAGCACAGACAGTCGACACCCTCTTGGGCATTGTCTCCGACTGAAAGGGGAATGCATTGATTCAATTGGTTGGTTCCAACAGTCATGTTCCCTTCCACGTGTCCGAGGTTGCAAGCTACATGGTTTAGTCAGGAAGTTGAGCATCATCATCGAAGGACTGTGTGGAGAACTGACAACATGATCCTTCGGCTCCTGGGGGAGGAGGATAGAATGGAATCCCTCCACCAACAGTAGACCGCTGGTTTCCACGACTGATATATGCCAACGCAGTAAGCTGGTATTCGCACGAGAAAACCTGTTAATCCTGTCAATATCCTTTCTTCAAATTCAAATCCACGTCGCTCCAAGGAGTGATCTTACTCGGTTCCTGTGATCGTATGTTAGCTTTGTCCATACATCAAGATACACGAGCCAAAATGATTAAGAACATACCAGCAACTCTGCACCCAAGCCAAAATCGTGTATTGATATTGCAAAGTCCTGCATCCAGACAGACACTCCGTCTCAGATCGCATGCCTCGCACTTCAGGTAACTTGCATCGTTCGCCACATCCGACAAAGGTTTTGACGTTTTCGGCGAAGTGATCGCGGAATCCTAAAAAGAATTCGTTTGTGTCAGCGGGGTTTTGGGGATGGAAAGGAATGAAGTGAGTGTGGAGAAGCAAATTTCCACGATTGAGACTCCTCGTTGGAGGGATTCATACCTTTAGGATCAACACAACCCTCTCCAGTCGGAGTCAGAAGAGGATCAAAATCAGCACCTGAGATTTGTCCCACTACTCCGGAGGACAAGAAGAGCAATCCTGCCACGACCCCAACCGCACATTTCGATGAATACATATTTGTAACGTCTTTCGCAAACGAACGACTCTTAAAGATAACGAATGGATTCAAAAAAGCAATTCAAGAGAAAAACAAGCTTCAAAAACCCAAGAGAGTACAAAAAGCTTAATGACGACCAAAAAAAATCCTAAGAGAATGAGCCAGCGACCGCGGAGAACACAACCAGATATTTATTCCCCATATCCTCTCCCTCCGCTCTTCCCATCCTCAGCCTCAATCACAAAAAATAGCCTACTTCCATTTCAATTGCCATCCATTCTCATCCCGTGCCACCAACGCCTCCAGGTTTTACATGTCCCCTTTAACCCTCTTCTGGCACAGAAGGCTTGATATGCGGTTTGGAGTATTGACTTGGCATTATGTAGCTGCGAGCGCGGTTTGGTTGGCCGCTCAGACAGGTGCCACCCACCCTATTTTTCAGCCGCATTTTTCTTTGCGCTTTGTCTCGAAAGCTTGTTCTCGCTTGTTCTTTTCAGCCCGTTCGGGGTTGCTGGGTTGGGCTTTCCTTTCCTTTCCCCTTTTTGGAGGGGTTTGGAACTTCGGGTTTGTTTTTTGTATGGACGGGCCCCTGCATGCGACTTTCTGTAGCAAGGCGAGGTGAGGCTTTTGTGGAGGGTTTCACTCATTCGAATTGCATCGTAGAGAAGTACAGATGACTATCTCGGCGCTTAAATTGCGACTATTGCAAAGCAATATTGATTGTGATTTGAACACAGAAGTCTGGATTCTTCATGATTCGATTTCCAACTCTGGCCTGGGCTCTTCCCCTTCTCGCTTAACGAAAATGAATGCCCGAGTCCGAGAGCTTGCATATCCCCTCTATTGCGTGCATCGAATTGTGGTTTGGAAACTTGCTTGGCAGGCACAATTGGGTTGTGCTTCCAGGCGCTAAAGTGTCATGTAAAACTGTCATAGGTTGATATCCTCGGTTGTTTGATGGATGTTCGGATGACAGGTACTTGAGAATTATGTTCTGGAGGTGGAGTGACTGCGAGTCTTGTTGCTTGGTGGGGTTGGGATTCTTCTAGCTTTGGTCCGTTTCGTCTTTCTCCCCTCCCTTTTATCTCTCTTTTCTCAAGTAGTAAGCGGCGGTGATGTAAGTATTCTAAATGTTACAAATTCTATGAATCCATCTATCGAGGAGAAAAACAAGGAAGCCTGCAACTCATCCCGGTGCAGAACAACCATTTACAATAACCCTTGAGGACTTCTGTTAAATCTAAGAATGCAGCAATACAAAAAAGAAACATAACATATAGAAGAAACAAGTCAAGTTCTCCCTATCATCTCCAATTGCTAGGACGAAATTCCACATTCAATCAGCGACTACTCTCATCCAATTTCTTTTCAATCGCGCTCTCATCGCTCGCCACCTTAGCATTTGTCTTCTCGCCTGCCTTCTCACTCGCTTCTCCAATCGTCTTCTTCGCCCTCGGCACTCTAAAAGTCCAATAAATCGCCACGGCCGCCAAGCAATTAAACACAATAAACACCCACATCATGCCAAAGTTCCTCCAGGCATGCTTGATATTGGAAGACACAGCGAAAAGGAATTGATCCGTGTTATCAATCTTACAATAGGTGCATTCTGCAGTCGCATTGGAATCCAAAAGATAGCCTCCACGGGTGGAGATCAATTCGGCGACATAGGTACCGCACGTTCGACCGCTTGGTGGAGGGAAGCGAACGTACTCGTTTTCGGCGCAGGTGACGGGCGAACCCGAGACGGCAGTTGCCAACATTCCGTCGATGAGGTAGGTGAAAGGGGAGACCCGGTACATAAATATCCAGAAACCTGGGAGTGCCTGAGGGCCAACAAGGACACTATTGTACAAAGTACGTCAGCTTAAACTCACACAACGAGAGGCAAACATGTAGGCGAGAGAGCTGAGAACTTTACCCGCAGAACATAAGAACCAGAACGTAGACAAGGTTGGAGATTGTGCCACCGTTCTCGGCTGTGTCAACTGCTACCATGGTCATAATTGCGAATGTGCTGGCAAAAACCAAGAAGACGAGTAGCAGAAGGAACATGAGAATACTGCGCTCATGGGTCGCGCCAGCTGCTTCGGCGTTTTGGACGGCGCCAGTGGGATAGTACCAGGTGATGAAGATTGCCAGTGCGCAGATAAAGTCCCAGGGGAGTTCAACCAGAATATGCGAGAGCACAAATGCTTGCCACTTCGAGGATGTCAGCATTAGCACCGCTCAATTGTCTTTCCAAGAAGAATGAAGGTAAAATTCAGGTAGTTGAAACGAGAGGGATCTTGATGTTACTTACTCCGTAAGTTTTAGAAGGTTGCTCACGAGTTTCGAATAATGCTCGCTGAAGTTTATTTAGTATACTCCCTCTCGTTCGAGGGCAACTGAGGACTTACCTGAGAAACGAAATGCGGCAAGATCTGTTCAACAAATTGACCAAAGAGTGTCATCATCATGAAAATACCAAACATTTGATTTTGAAGTCCCTGTAGGGTGTTCTTGCTATCCATGAAGGAAAGACCAATGAATAATCCACCGGCAAGACAGAGCAAAAGCTTCGAGTATATGTACGACGGCGTACGCCAGTATTTCTGAAAGAGTCGCTTATGGACTTCGTAGAACTGGGTAGGAAAAGAGGCTGCAAATTCGTTGAATTGCGAAGGATCGTGATTGGTGGATTCTGGCGCAGAGAGCAAACACCTCTCTTGCTTCATATGCTCCAGCTCTGCATGTAATGCTTTGATCTCTGGAGACTCCCTCCATAGTTGTGACCAATCCGTTCTGGAGTGATCATTCTCTGCGATGACTGAGAGCATCCACTCAGCTGGGTTATCCGTGGGTAAACATTTGGGTGCGCCATTTCTTTCAAAATAGTCAACCATAATTTTGGAAGATTCTCCTATTTCGCCGAAGTAAACCGTCTTACCACCAGCAGCAAGTAGTAGTAGTCGATCGAATCGTTGAAACAATATTGAAGAAGGCTGGTGGATGGTACACAGAATTGCTTGTCCATTGGCTGTCAATTTATTCAACAGAGTAAGAATCGACCATGAAGTCTGAGAGTCGAGACCCGAGGTTGGTTCGTCGAGGAACAAGAGTAACTGAGGCTTTGCAGCAAGTCTAAATTTGTTCAGTCAGTGGTCCTACACTAGCATTCGAAAGGGAATCCAGAGACATCCTCCTACAGTTTCATTTGCTGGGAATTTGATAGCAACGTAGTAATTGGAGAAATACTCACTCGACCGCAATAGTCAGACGTTTACGTTGCTCAACATTGAGTCCTTCCCCAGGCAGACCAATGACTGCATCTGCATATTCAGCCATCTCAAGAATTTCAATGACTTCATTAACATAAGCAAGCTTCTCTTGTCGACTTGTGCTAGCGGGTTGCCGAAGCAAAGCACTAAAGTTCAACGCTTCACGAACTGTTGATGTTGGCAAATGCAAGTCGTTTTGCTGGACATAGCCGGTCTTTCGTTGGAACGAACTGTCGCGCTGACAGCCATCGACAAGCATTTCCCCGCCAATGACACCCATAGAAACCCGACTGGCCAACACGTCTAGAAGGGTGGTTTTACCGGCACCGCTGACTCCCTTTAGCATATGTGGTTAGCTTGGCTTTCGTAAGAACCAATATGACAATATTCTCAAAGATCGCGAACTGAGAAAACTTTGACCAAGCGATGAAACACGAGCTTCAAGGACACAACGAAATGAGAACCTTGTGGAGTAATTGACCTACCATAAGAGCTGTAAGAGTACCCGGCTTTACAAATCCGTCTACATGATCCAGAATACGACGAGTTTCTTTCTTGATATTAATATCGTACGTTACATTATGCCATCTGGATTCGGGAAATAGCATGAGTTTGCAATGCCAAACACAATTCACCAAACACTTTCGTCCGTTTACTTACTGGAAGATAGCTGTTTGCCTTTGGATCGCTGTTGTGACGGGAGAATTTGGTTGCTTCGCATATGTGATCGTACCTGGAGCGGACTCGATATCAGCAGGATTGTGGTTGGCCAGCACAGCAGGAGCGTGACCACGCCTGAAGACGAGAACCTCGCCCTTCGACTTTTTTGGTGCGATGAACTCTGCCGACACCAGATAGACGACACCAAGACCAACGATAAATGCAAACAAGATGCCGACATTCCTCCATTCATGGGCCTTGTAGTAAGAGAATGCTGAAGCCATGTACTCATCGCCCATGACAAAGTCAACACCAACTTTAGAACCCACGACCGAGCAGATCCTGTTAGCAATATCATCGTGTGCTGGGATTAGACTGAATGGTGCGCAAGGGAACTTCCGGTCAGAGAATTCATTCGTCATTAAGGACTCGAAGGCATAGGCGACCGGGTTGATGTAATTAATCCAACGCAGCCACCCTTGCATGTAATTGATCGGAATTGCGAAACCAGTGTATATCATGATAGCCAGAAGGATTATTGCAGCCGGGGCAAGTGCTCCCTGTGAAAGATTTCAGCATGATGATCGATATCTGAACAACTAATAGAAGTTGGGCGATTAGACTTACATGTAAGGTTCTGGATACTGATGCAATTGTGCGGAAGATCTTACTCATCACAAGGGTCGTAAGGAACGATACAAAGAGAAAGTAAAAGAAAGGCCCTGCTTCTAGGCGCAAGTTCGTCATGAAGTAGATTGGAGAATTAAAAGTGATAGTGTTGAGGATCTTGTATGGCATGTCGGTCAGCATGGATGCAATCGCTTCGGCTGAGGGGTGGTAGAGAGCGTAGCGATCATGTTTCTCAACCATCGGTCGCTGGTCGTAAAGAAGCAGTATCTCAAGAACAGAACCAAACGCGTTCATGACAACCACAAAGAATAGAAGTGCGCCTCTTGGGAAGAAGGAGTCGGTTGTTTCGTTCAAGTTGTAGAAAATTGAACCAGTGATTATTGCCAAGACCCCATTGCCAATCAACTGAATCCAGAAGATAGAAGGATCTGCTCGTAGTCGAACTACCCCACGCCAAAGGCATAGAAGAACTTGTTGGACGTATGAAAGCGTGTATGGTGATGAAAGGCGTTGGCTATTTGCTTGCTGAGACTTCCGCGACTCTTGAAATTTCGCAAGACCGTCACCTCCAATGGGGTGTTCTCGATCGTATTCTTCCATCGATTGTTTCAACTGTTGATACTCCCCACTGTTCTTCCACGCAGTTGCAAAGTCGTCAGATGTCCGAGGTACTTTGTTCTCGAAACCAGGTCGTGCAATTCGCTCTTCTGGGCCTATTTTATCAGTACAGTTAGTCTACAATTCTCCAATGGCATGTAAATCGAAAGCAAGCTCTATTGCTCTTACAACAAGGAACCATGAATGATAGCTACAACCTCCAATTTCGAGACATCGCAACAGAAAGGGCAAATTATAGGCCTCGGGAACTTACTTGTCATGGAAGTGAGAAAGTCGGGATCTGTTTGATTCTTTGGGCACTCAAATCCTAGATTTACAAAGTACTGCTTCGCTTGATTTGCTGGACCAAAGAAGATTTGACGTCCCTCGTAAAGTACTGTAGCCTTGTCGAATAAGTTGTATGCAGCTTGAGGTGCTTGGTAGATAGCCACAAGTGCAGTGACGCCAAATACCTATCACAACAATGTCAGCAATCTCCCCACACTAGCGCGAGGTCAGTATGTTACGTACGTCTGTCTCAGTTCTCAAAGTATTGCAAAACTCTACTGCATTCCTGCTGTCCAATCCTCTAGTCGAGTTATCCCAACACTGAATCGGCGCTCGACTGAGAGCAGCCTCTGCAATACTGACACGTTTTCTTTCTCCGCCAGAAATGCCTCGAATATATTCATTGCCCACTTTACTGTTAAGTGTATGTTTGATACCAAAAGTCGCCATTATTACATCTCGCATATGTTCGGCGTATCTTTTGGCTGTTAACCCTCCTGGAATGTTCTTTGGGGCGCGTGCTCTGGCAGCAAAGTAAAGTGTCTCTCCAACTGTCATCAAGGGAAAATGAACATCCTGCTCGGCGGTATATATTGCTTCGCCTCGGAATTGGGTGCGCATTTGTGGATAGCCAACACCTTCGTAGTTGATATATGATTCTTCTTCTAGCTCGTAGCCGTGGGTATCGCCGGCGAGAGTCTTCAGTAATGTAGAACAACCTGATCCTGGAGGGCCGCTATCATTGCGATGCAAAAGTCAGTATAACCTCGACACAATGGCGTATATGGAATTGGAACTTACAGCACAACGAGCATCTCACCTGCCTTGACAAGGCCGTCAAACTTCCTCAAGATGTCAACTCGCTCAGGTCCGGAACTTAGAAGTGACGAGACCATTCCAAGCAGCTGAAACGCGATATTTCCCACGCTCTCTTGATAATCCGTTGTTGAGGCATGGCCATGAGCTGTGAGGTCTCGAAAGACAACACCAGCTTTTCTTTCCACGAAGCTTCCACTTTCGTGGTAGAGTCTCAGCAGGGCCTTAGTCCAAGCTCGCGACTTGAAATTTTTTGAATCGGGATCTAGAATTGAATCTGGTGCAAAATCGAAAGGGTTGCCGTGTACATGAGAGTAGGTAGAGTCTCTCGTGTACTGACGCGCCAAGTCTCTAACATCTTGCTCCCTGACATCTGCGGGCGACTCTGAAGCATCTGAATTGCTGGTTTCCATGGAACTAACCATCCTGAAAATTTGTAGCGAAAGAAGAACGAATTAAACAGTGCAAAGGGCGCTTGAAGTGTCGAAGAAGAAATGAACAGAAGATTGGGCACTTCGTAAAGGGGAACAATGATCTATATAGACACCTGTGTCTGATCATGAAGCCCTGCTGTACAGCACCGTACGTACATACAAGGCTGGTGGCCAAGAAATCCTGGGATGGATCCACATCGGGGATATTTTCTATCATTCCATGCGGCGAGCAGGAGCCAAACTGGCCTGATAGAGCAACAGACTGGGTAAGCTCCAAGGCATCTCACTCGCTTGTCGCAACGGCATCGAGTACGAAGACGAAGACAATGGACATGTCTGGGGTGTGATGACAGGGGCGAGGTATACTGTCAGAACAGGTGCAGAAGCGGGCTTGCTTGGCACTTTTAGCGTCGCGTTTTCGGCAATTCTATATTTCCATATTTCCAGCGAGCACAACCAGCGTCGAACTCCACAGAACTTGATGAGCAATGCGACCGCCGGCAATATATCAACTCCGGCTGCCCTGCTTCGTCGCATTATTCTTTAGTCGCATTACCGATGGTTTCTTCTGAGACTCTTTCCTCGTCTCTCTCCGGGCTCGAGATTTTTCCATAATACCGGCAAGTAAACAATTATTCAGGAGCTGGGAATGTCCCAATCAACAGGAGCAGCTGCGGAGCAACAGTCGTTGACTATCTGTCGTTCGGTAGGTTTGCATCAGCCCTCGTTTCTGGGAGAATGATCTCGGTGTTCCCATGGCTCATCCTGTTACTAATAATCATTACAGTGTGATAACTGCCGAGCACACAAGGTACGTACCCATCTTCACGTTCCGTGTATACGAAGGTACAGCCCAGTGTTAAGATATTCAAAGGTGCGATGTAGTAGAGAAGACCCAAGATGTGCTAGAGTACGCTACTCATCTTGAGCAATTATACGTTCTCTTGCAATACACGTCTGACTTCCATTGGAAACTTCATTAGTGCCAAGATCTCGGTCTTGATTGTCACTACCCGAAACGACGTCCCCGGACTTCGAAGCCAAAGTGAGTGAACCATTCTTGCCTAGCCTGCTGTGAATTCGTAGCTTTAGCAAGAAGTCCCATTTGATAATCAATCCTTCCTGTCACAGAGATTCTGGTCTTGATCCCAGATATCTTGCACTGATCAATGGGATCCTCGAACGCCTCGACCGACTCGAAGTCGCAAGCGCATCAAATAATGGCTCTCCTGCTCGAGGCTCTGAGGCTCAAAGTAGTGGAAGTCTTCGTCAGACCTCCAGTCCCAGTTCTAGCATTCCTGGTCATGACATTAACACGGAGATGTCTGATGACGAGCTGGAGATGGCCGATGCAAACACGTATGAAATGGACACTGATGATCATGATGACTCTCACGAGCGTAGCCGTAAGTGTAGATACCTATCTGTGCGCCTCTCATCTGACATTGGTTGCCCATTTAGTTCATAGCATGGTGCGTCAAGCTACTGACCTGGCCTTGGAAACCCTGCTCAAATCTCCATCACACTCCGAACGCAACAAATCGGCAAAGAGCAACCTACATGATCTGAGCATTGCCCTTGCAGAAATGGACGGCGGCAAAATTCCTCAGATTTCCCTTGGCCCCAATGAAGAAGACATGCATATTCCCATGTCTCTCACAACCGAGTGGATCAACTGTAAGTGATCTTCTTGCGCACGCTATCCATTATGTACTAAAATAACGCAGATACTACAACGGTTATTCGTTCCGAATTCTTCTTTGACTTGTTCGACTGGGACTTGATTCCCCAAATCCCAACCCTGATTCACTCACCATTCATCAGCCTGGACTCTTCCATACTTGTAGTATACTATATCATCCTATACGCTGGCTGGATGGGAACTGGGAAATCACCGAATGAAACGGCGATCGCAGAGAAATTGTATGCAAGGTGCTTAACCTTATGGAAGAAATACGAACCTAAAAAAGAGACTTTGATAGCTCGACTACTCGGCGCTTGCTGGATGGTAATCTTGTTATCCTCTTTTTTGCTGGGATTGATCTGACTGAGAGAAATACAGACGTGGATGGCAACAGACAATCTTGACATCAATGGAGCTTGGAACTTCCACGTTGAGGCGTGTCGAGTAGCCCAGGAACTCGGATACCACCAACTTGACA